>PVIU01033340.1:0-12500 GCA_004026605.1 Ondatra zibethicus
CTGCCTAGAATCCCCCAGTGAGGGGCTGGGGTGTGGCTCAGTGGTAGAGCCCCTGCCTAGAATCCCCCAGTGAGGGGCTGGGGTGTGGCTCAGTGGTAGAGCACCTGCCTAGAATCCCCCAGTGAGGGGCTGGGGTGTGGCTCAGTGGTAGAGCCCCTGCCTAGAATCCCCCAGTGAGGGGCTGGGGTGTGGCTCAGTGTGAGAGCACCTGCCTAGAATCACCCAGTGAGGGGCTGGGGTGTGGCTCAGTGGTAGAGCACCTGTCTAAAATCCCCCAGTGAGCTGAGGTATGACCCATCATGTGTAAGTCCCTAGGTTCAATCCCCAATACTATGTTAAAATAAAGAAAAGTAGTATCCTGTTTTTAGGATATTTGAGAGGCTGAAATCCCATTGGGCCTCAGAGATGCTGGGTGACTGAAGAGCAAAGAGGAAGTCTGCACCCAGGATCCTACCTTGTATTTCAAAAACAGGGATTTGGAGTTAGCTAGTCCTATGTGCCCAGATCCCTGCCAGGCCCCAGGAAGGCACAGAAAGGAGGGGTTCCTTCTGTGCTCTGATAAAGCCCCAGACCAGCTCAGTACACCAGAGCATGCTGAGAGGAGATAGCCCATGGCCTGATAGGATGAGGAGTGAAGCAGCGTGGAGAAACTGAGTCTGGGTGTGGTGCCTGTAGGCAGTAGGTTGGAACTGAGGAGGCCTGGAGTGTAGAAAGTGTTTCCTTATAGCCTAGGCTTGCCCACTTAAAAAAAAATAAGATTTGTTTATGGCTCTGTGTGTGCGCAATTGCCAGAGGAGGACAAGAGGGCACCAGATTTATTTATTTATTTACTTATCTTCCTATCTTATCTATCTATCGGGTTTTTCGAGACAGGGTTCCTCTGTGTAACAGCCCTAGTTGTCCTAGCACTCTCTCTGTAGACCAGGCTGGCCTTGAACTCCCAGAGATTCATCTGCCTCTGCCTCCCGAGTACTGGGATTAAAGGTGTGCCCACCACTGCCTGACTTTATCCTTCCCCTTATAAAGGATTGAGAAGAGACCCTGGGAGATTTCTAAATCCCAGAACTGTGTAAAACCCCTTAGTGATGATGCCGTATGTATTCCTTGTGCCCTGTGTATTCACACGGGGAAACTGAAGCCCAAAGTGCTAAAAGGCGCACACAGGAGCGTTCCATCGATCTCAACAGGTCCCCGCCTGTTGAACAAAAGGACCATGTTCTTTGCTTGCTGAGCCTGCTCCTCCAAGAGTGAGGGGCTCCACTGGAGGAGGGGGGTATCTGCTGTCTTCTTTGGTACCTTGCAAATGTTAATTGGGGAAAATTATGCAAAGACGAGAGATGCTCATTTGCATGTTAAGAAGGTGGCTATATTAAAAATAGCAGGAGGAAGAAGTTAAGTTTGGGATTGAAGTGAGTCTGCCATTCTGCAGAAGATCCAAGTGCCTGGGAGCGTAAGGTGGAGATAGAACGTGGCCTGATTGGACAGGGACCCCCCAGCTCTAATAGCTTGGAACCTCGGTACAGCTCTGTCCTCCCTAGCTCCTGGAGGGCAACCATTTCACACACTGGACAAAGAGTTTAAATGTCACTTCTGACTATGTCTCTCAACTGCCTGTAACCGGCTGAGTCTCCCTGCTCCCCTCAGGATACCTGGTTTATTAGCCTCCCCTCCTGACACCCACAGCAATACCTACCTTCATCTGCTCAGCCAGCTTCATGCTGACCAGGAACCTTTCTGTACAGGATTCCGGCTGCCTGGAACAGCACGGATCACCTGGAAAGGTAGGATTTTTTCCACTGAGCCAACTACGCAGTCTCTCAAGTACCACGGCGTAAGTGCTTTCTTTGACCTCTGGGACTAGCTGATCTATTTTGTTTGTTTGTTGTTTTTTGAGACAGAATTTCTCTATATATCCCTGGCTGATGGCAAGCTTATTTTTTGTTTTGTGTTTTGCTTTTTGTTTTTTGAGACGGGGTTTCTCTGTGTATCTTTGGAGCCTGTCCTAGAACTCACTTTGTAGACCAGGCTGGCTTCAAACTCATAGAGATTTGCCTGAAGCTTCTCCCTCCCGAGTACTGGGACTAAAGATGTGTACCACCACCGCCCAGCGGCAAGTTTATTTTTTAAAAATGTATTTATTTGGTATTGATGTGAATATGCTTGAGTATATGTGTATCTAGCATGAGCATAGAAGCATGTGGGAGCTTGTGGAGGATAAAGAGGGGTCAGATTGTTTGGAGCTGGAGTTCCAGGCAGTGGTGAGTTGCCCAATAGGGATGCTGGGAACCAAACTCAGGTCCTCTGCAAAAACAGGCCCACGCTCTAAATTGCCACGCCATCTGTCCAGCCCTGCCCAGCCGCTCCTTTTAAGAGTGTTGACACAGGGTTCCACATAGCAAAGGCTAGCCTTCAACTCACTGTGTAGCTGAGGATGACCTTGAACTTCGGATCTCTCTGCCTCTGCCTCCTGAATACTGGGACTAGGTAAGTCTATGCTGTGCTGTGCATGGAACTTAAGGACTTCTGCATGCCAGTCAGCTGTAGAAGGCGGGCAGGCTGTGTCCCGCCGCCCGGCTAGCTTAACCCCCAAAATAATCACACAGAAATTGTATTAATTAAATTACTGCCTGGCCCATTATATCTAGCCTCTTCTTGGCCAACACTCACATCCTAATCTAACCCATTTCTACCAATCTGTGTAACACCACGTGACTGTGGCTTACCGGCAAGATTCTAACCTACGTCCATCTCAGGCAGGAGATTCATGGCGTCTGCCTGTCTGCCCTTCTTCCCAGCATTCTGTTCTGTCTACTCCACCCACCTAAGTGCTTCTCTATCAAAAGGCCAAGGCAGTTTCTTTATTCAACCAAAGAAAGCAACACATAGACAGAAGAACCTCCTACACCACCAGTCAAGTACTTTGTCCTTTGAGCCAAATCCCCACCCTCTGATTATTCTCGTGTGGTTTTGTCTCTGGGTAACAACTCGTTGGTACTAAGGAGACTACTCTGGGGTCTACAACAGCAGACAATTTGGGCTGTGTCCTTGTGTTCCTGACAGGTGTCCTACCACGCAGAGATGGTTAAACCAAGCAAGAGAGACGAGGCTCTGGGTCCCCACTCCCATCCAGCCACTCCTTAAGGACAGCTGCAGGAAGGAAGGAGGTGGAGAGGGAGGCTGATTATAGATTAGAAAGCAAAACGCGCATAGGTCTCCTCTGATTCCAATGAATACCCATTGAGGGTATCAGTCACTGGAGCTGGCGATTTACAAGGGTTTGGTTTACTTGGACAGGGAGGAATCTCAATGAGACCCTAGGCTCGGGGCTGAAGAGGGCCTGTGTAGGGGCTGCAGGCAGTGCCAAGCACCTTGGGAGGAGGAAGATGATGGCCACAAAACCACATTCCCCTCCCAAGAAGTCTGTCATTTACACTCCATGATCTACTTTTCCATGGCTTATGTCATCGAACTCCTAATAGCCTTGTGAGAAAGGTCCTATTTTAATCCATCTTATGACCAGGAGTACAGGAGCACGGAGCGGTTCTGTAACTCTATGGGGTCACACAGCTAACAGATAGCAACCAGTTCTGGGTTGTATGTGTTTTTAGTTGATACTCGTTCACAGTAGAGAGTCTGGCCATCTTCCTGCACTGGCCTTCACAAGTCTGCAACACCAGGCCTGACTTTCTTTCTTTCTTTGTTTTGTTTTTTCTATGTAGCCTTGGATGTCCTGGTACTCACTCTGTAGGCCAGGCTAGTCTGGAACTCACCGAGATCCTCCTGCCTCTGCCTCCCGAGTGCTAGGATTGAAGACGTGCACCACCACCGCCTGGCTACCAGGCCTGGCTTTCACAGGTACTCTTTTTTATGTTGTCGTTTTATTGAGATAATAGCTCATGTAGCCCGGGGTTGATACCAAACTTGCTAAGTAGCTGAGGATGACCTTAAACTCCTGACCTGCGTGCCTCTACCTCCCGAGTACAGGATTACAGATCTGTACTACCAGGCCTGGTTTATAACCCATACTCATTTATCTGTCTGTCTGTCTGTCTTTTTTTTTTTTTTTTTTTTGAGACAGGGTCTCATGTAGCTCAGACTGGTCTGAAACTTGGCTTTGTAGCTACGGATGACCCTGAATTTCTGGTCCTCCTGCCTTCATCCCCTGGGTGCTAGGATTCCAGGCATGCCCCACCGTGTCTGGTTTATGCTGTGCTGGGGATATAGAATACAGGGCTTTATAGTGATGTGTGTGTGTGTGTGTGTGTTTTAGTAAATAAAGCTTGCCTGAAGATCAGCGTGCAAAGCTAGCCATACTAGTCAGGCATACAAGCTGGGCAGTCGTGGTGCACCCTTAAACCCCAGCAGCCACACTAGTTAGCCAGAGGCCGGGTGGTGGTGGTGCACCCATTAATCCCAGCACTAGAGAGGAGAGAGGAATATAAGACGGGGGAGACAGGAGCTCGGGGTCTCCGTCTGTAGTCGGTCTGCAGTCATGCTGAGGACAGGATCGCCCAGCCTTGGTAGAGGCAAGAACTCTCTAGTGGTGGCTGCTTTGCTTTTCTGATCGTCAGCTTGAACCTCGATATCTGTCTCTGGGTTTTTATTATTTGTGTATAGGACTTCATGCATTCTAGGCAAGTGCTCTGCCAACCTAAGTCAAATTCCTAGCTCCTGGCTGCTTCCTGCTTCCTCCACGCCATTCTAAGGAGGGGAAGAGTGGAGGAGCCCTAGTGGGACCAGAATTCTGGGCCCCTGCCCCTTTCCACCTTGTGCCTCCTCCCTTTGCTTAATCATCTTCCCCCAAACTTCTGCAGCTCCACTGGCCCAACACTCCTCCACTCCTCCTCCTCCTCCTCCTCGTCTGCCCTGAAGGCAGTCGACCTGGGTCCTCAGTAGAATTAAAATAGACCTGACCTAAATTCAAGCACAATGCAGGCACTGAAACCAGGCTGCATCAGCCCGGGTAGGGGGAGAAACGACACTTGAAGATTAACTTTCAGAGGATCCCAGATCTCCAGGTAGGAGACTAGGCTGACCCAGGCCCGGGAGACTGACTATTCCTAAGACATCTCTAAGTGGGACAGGAACAGTAGCTCAGTTGGGAAAGTGCCTGCCTAGCATGGAGGTCCCAAGTTTCATTCCTAGCACTGTCCCAGCTCCTCAATAAGATTCAAATGGAGCTGAGCATGGGAGCACAGGCCTTTAATCGCAGCACTCTGGAGAAAGAGGCGGATAGGTCTCTGTGTCTTTGAGGCAAGCCTGGTCTACACAGTGAGTTCCAGGAGAGCCAAGGCTACATAGAGAGAGTTTGTTTTAAAAAAGATGAATATCCCAGACCCAGAAAGACAAATATTATTTGTACTCACGCATAGTAGCTTTTAGACATAAGCAAAGAAAAACCAGCCTACAATTCACAATCCCAGAGAACCTAGACAACAATGAGGACCCTAAGAGAGACATACGTGGATCTAAACTACATGGGAAGTAGGAAATGACAAGATCTCCTGAGTAAATTGGGAGCATGGGGACCATGGGAGAGGGTAGGCGGGGAGAGGAGAGAAAGGGAGAGGCACGGAGCAAAATATATAGCTCAATAGAAACAATTTAAAAAAGATAAATATAAAGTCAAACATGACAGTGCACATCTGTAACCCTAGGGTTTGAAAGGTTCAAAGTCATCTTTGCCTGTATAGTAATTCTGAAGCCAGGCTGGACTACCTGGAGAGATCCTAGCTCAAACCACCCAGAAAATGAAGCAAACACCCAGGGCTGTCAGTGGCAGAGCGGCTGCCTAGCATACACAAGGCTGTGGGTCTCATTTCCAGGCCTGCAAAACAAGAAAAGGAAAGGGGGAAGAGGGCTCCGCTGAGCGCTGGGCTCTGGATGGTCCCCGAGTGGTCCCACAGATGGCATCCACAGATGTGCATCAATCAGGGCTGTAGTGATATTCCATTTGTATTTTAATAAATAAAGCTTGCCTGAAGATCAGAAAGTAAAACAGCCCCACTGGTCAGCCTCACAGACCCAGGCAGTGGTAACACACACCTTTAATCCCAGTAGCCACACTAGTTGCCATAGAAACCGGGCGGTGCATGCCTTTAATCCCAGTGGTGCATGCCTTTAATCCCAGAACTAGAGAGGATTATAAAACAGGAGGAGACAGCTCTCAGGCACAGTCTCATTCTGAGATTCCTGGACGCAGGATCGCCATTTTCAAGCTGAGGTAGAGGTAAGAGCCAGTGGCTGACTGCTTTTCTTTTCTTTTTTTTTTTTTTTTTTTTTAAATATTTATTTATTTATTATGTATACAGTATTCTATCTGTGTGTATCCCTGCAGGCCAGAAGAGGGCACCAGACCTCATTACAGATGGCTGTGAGCCACCATGTGGTTGCTGGGAATTGAACTCAGGACCTTTGGAAGAGCAGGCAATGCTCTTAACCGCTGAGCCATCTCTCCAGCCCGACTGCTTTGCTTTTCTGACCTTCAGGTTGAACCCCAGTTTCTCTCTCTGAGATTTTATTAATTGTGCTTCACTGGTCTCCACCCTGACACTCACGGTTCTGTCACCTAAGGAAGTCTCTCTGAGCTTCATGTACCCAGATGTAAGATGAGGATGTTGTTTGGTGTGGTGGTATATATCTATCATCTTGGATGGCTGATGCAGGAGGATTGCCTGGAGTTCAAGACCAGCCTGGGACTCTGTCTCAACAAACAAGCAAGCAAACGCAGGGCTGGAGAACATGGTGCAATAGTTAAGAGTTTCTGCTGCTCTTGAAGAGAACCTGAGTTTGGTTTGCAGCACCTACATTGGGTGGCTCACAAGCGTAATATAACTCCAGCCTGGGGGGATTTGACACCCTGTGCTGGTCTCCAAGGGCATTTCACTCATAGGCACTAATCCATACACAGAGACACATAATAAAATTAAACCAACCAACCCTGCACCTTCACTGGAGCTCATAGAGGGTCCTGGTTGGGAGAGGGCACGGGGACACGTCGTCCCCGTCCCCCCCCCCAGCGACATTCCCATCCCCCGGCTGTCCCTCAAGCTCTGGGAAGCAGGGGCCTCATGCTTGGCTCTATCACAATATTTACCAACAGCATTGCAATTGAGCCAGACGGCTTGGCAATTATAATCACGTTATCATTATTGCTGATAATTTTGATCATAAGCATAAATTATAAACAGGAGCAGGGCCCAGCGGGTGGGGCACCGCACCTCTAGGAGGGAGTATGGGGCAACCTCTCCCACCCTTTTCCTCTCCTTGCTGAGGCCTTGGGTGAATGCTTCCTGAGGCCTGACCTAGAGATGCTGGTGACCCCAGGTGGCTTTTCCAGCCAGGGTCCCTGGCTGTCCTGACTGTCTCCTGTGAAGCCCCACTCTGCCGCACACAAACTATTAAGGTGCAATTACGGAGGAGCCCGGCGCTCCAAATTGATCTCTCAGTAACGCCGCAGCTGCAACCATGGAGACGGCCGAGTCAATTACATGCCTGGCTCTGTTCTTCAAAGATTCCAGCGGAGGAGAGGCAACAGAGGCGGGGGCAGGAAGTGGAGAGAGACAGAGAGGGAGCCAGGGCTGAGGAGATACCCAGGGACAGAGGGAGACAGAACTGGAGAAAGTATGTAGTCCCAGAGACACCTCAAGAGAGGCAGAGACCTTGAGACAGAGAGAGATCTCGAGACGGAGAGAAGCAACCTACGCAGGGTAGCGGAGAGACACCGGGGTGAGCAGGCAAGAGAGTGTTGGCTGCAATCTCAGCATTGGGAAGGCAGAAGCAGGAGGATCACTAGTTTGGGGCTGCCCTGAGATGCGTAGCAATTTGAATGCCTGCCTGAGCTACATAGAAATAGACCCTGTTACAACAACAACAACAAAAGGAGGAGTAGTGAGAGGCTGTTTAAAAAGACAGCGCCTGGGGCTGAAGATACGGCACAGGAGTTAGAAGCATTGGTTGTTTTTGCAGAGAATCTGAGTTCTGTAACCAGCACCCATGCTGGGCAGGCACCTACACCCACATATGTATACATAAATAAATATAAAATAAATTTAAAAAAAGACAGAACTAGTCATGGTGGTGCGTGCCTATGATCCCAACACTGTGGAGGTGGTGGCTGGAAGATCAAGAGTTTTAGGTAGGGCTGGGAG
The DNA here is from genome assembly GCA_004026605.1 of Ondatra zibethicus. Classification (NCBI taxonomy): domain Eukaryota; kingdom Metazoa; phylum Chordata; class Mammalia; order Rodentia; family Cricetidae; genus Ondatra; species Ondatra zibethicus. The sequence continues at coordinate 8,151 of PVIU01033340.1, forward strand.
GAGCAGTTCATACCTTAAATCCCAGCTCCTGAAAGCAGAGGCAGGCAGATCTCTGTGAGCTTGAGGTTAGCCTGTAATACATAAAACCTTGTCTCAAACGCCCCCAATACCAATATTTCCATATTGTGAATAATACTTCTTTTATTTCTTTATGTTTTTTCTTGTTTTGTTTTTGTTTGGGGGGTTTGTTTTGTTTTGTTCGTTTTTTGTTTTTTTTTGTTTTTTTTTTTTTTTTGAGACAGGGTTTCTCTGTAGCTTTGCAGCCTGCCCTGGAACTAGCTCTTGTAGACCAGGCTGGCCTCGAACTCAGAGAGATCCTCCTGCCTCTGCCTCCCGAGTGCTGGGATTAGAGGTGTGCACCACTGCCACCCAGTGAGAGATTAAAAAGTTAGATTCTTTAAAATAAAAAGGGCAGTTAACTCCAGAAGATTCATTTGTTTTTTAAATCTGAATTAAATAATTTTGTTTTCATATTATGTGTGTGGGTCTTTTACTTGCATGCAAGTTTGTGCAACACAGAGGTCTGAAGAGGGCCTGGGGTCTCAGGAACTGGAGTTACAGATGGTTGGGAACCGGCACAAATGGTGAGTGCCTGGAACTGAACCTGGGTCCTCTGCAAGGCCAGCTTGTGCTCTTACCATTGCGCCATCTCTCCAGCTCTTTCAGTTTGTTTTATTTGTGGTATAGAGGATGGAACCTAGGTCCACGCTGAGGATAAGCTCTGCAGTGAGTATGATCCACGGCCTTGCACTGAGGAGGCATCTAACCAGGAGCTCTCCCACTGAGTCACACCCCAGCCCCTCACTGAGGGATTCTAGGCAGGGGCTCTACCACTGAGCCACACCCCAGCCCCTCACTGGGGGATTCTAGGCAGGTGCTCTCCCACTGAGTCATACCCCAGCCCCTCACTGGGGGATTCTAGGCAGGAGCTCTACCACTGAGCCACACCCCAGCCCCTCACTGGGGGATTCTAGGCAGGAGCTCTCCCACTGAGCCACACCCCAGCCCCTCACTGAGGGATTCTAGGCAGGGGCTCTACCACTGAGCCACACCTTGGTCCTCGCTGGGTGGTGGGGATCATAATATGTTTGTGAAACAGTCTCAAGGTTGGCTTGCCTCCTCCACTTCCCAGGTGCTGGGATTTCAGGAGTGTGCCACCAAGCATCGTTTATGTGGTGCTGAGGAAGGACTCAGGACTTTGTTCATCCTAGGCAAGTCCTCCACCCAGTAAGCCACATCCCAACTTCTACTTTTTCTTTCATTGAGGTAGTCTTACTAGATAGCTATAGTGGTATATCATTTGTGTTTTAATAAATAAAGCTTGCCTGAAGATCTGAGTGCAAAGCAGACACACTAGACAGTCATTCAGACCAGGAAGTGGTGGCACACATCTTTAATCCCAGCAGCCACACTAGTTAGCCACAGAGGCCGGGTGATGATAGTGCACACCTATAATCCCAGTACTAGAGAGGAATATAAAATGGGAGGAGACAGGTTTACTCTCAGTTTCAATTTGAGGATTCCTGGAGGTGGGATGGCCATTTCAGTCTGAGGTAGCAGTAAGATCCAGTGGCTGGCCGCTTTGCTTTTCTGATCTTAAGCTTGAACCCCAATATCTGTCTCTGGTTTTTACTATTCATGCTACAGCTAGCTCAGACAGGCTTTGAACTCACAGCAATCCTCCTGTCTCACTCTGTCAACTTCCCAGATTGCAAACATTTGCCAAAAGACTTGACTAAATTTCTTTCTTTCTTTCTTTTTTAATCTCAGAAAGATTTTTGTTTTGTTTAGTTTTTTGTTTTTTTTTGAGACATGGTTTCTTTCTTTCTTCTTTTTTTCTTTCTTTCTTTTTTGTTGTTGTGTGTTTGTTTTCGAGACAGGGTTTCTCTGTAGCTTTGGAGCCTGTCCTGGAACTAGCTCTTGTAGACCAGGCTGGTCTCAAACTCACAGAGATCTGCCTGCCTCTGCCTTTCTGAGTGCTGGGATTAAAGGTGTGTGCCATCACTGCCCATCTTAGCTTTTTTTTTTCTTGATCATTAGCCATAACAACTTGTAACCAACACTCTAAACAAAGACAAGCACCCATAATCCACATTTCGGGAATGTGGGCATAGTTTTCTAGGCTACTTCTCGCTAATTGTGGGCACTGATAATCTTATGGGGACCCAAAGAAAACATAGGATTGTGGTCAAGTCCTGACTAGAGTATTCTGTGAGGCTGGATCATCACAGCCAGCAGCTTTGAGGCTGTTCTGGATGCAGAGATCAGAAGAAACTACAAGAGAGGTGCTCTAAAACATTGGATCATCTGGGCTATTCATTCCCACTGGAGATTCTTCAGGGGGTCTTCCTAAATTGAACCTTATTTTTCTTTTCTTTTTAAAGATTTATTTATTTATTTATTATTTTTTTGGTTTTTTGAGACAGGGTTTCACTGTAGATTTAGAGTTTGTCCTGGAACTAGCTCTTGTAGACCAGGCTGGCCTTGAACTCACAGAGATCCACCTGCCTCTACCTCTGAGGGCTGGAATTAAAGGTGTGCACTACCACCGCCCGGCTTATTTATTTATTTATTTGTTATGTATACAGTGTTCTGTCTGCATGTGTGCCTACAGACCTGAAGAGGGCACCAGATCTCATTATAGATGGTTGTGAGCCACCATGTGTTTCCTGGGAATTGAACTTAGGACCTCCGGAAGAATAGTCAGTGCTCTTAATCTCTGAGCCATATCTCCAGCCCCCGAATCTTATTATTCTTAACCAAGAATGAATCCACAGACTCTCATTTCCTATGGAAACAAAAGCAAAGCCTCTTCTCCAAAATAACATATCTTTTGACTTAAATTTTGGAGTCAAAATTTTCAAAATATATGGCTTGGATTAATTCAGCAGCATTTATACTCAAATGTCTTTTAGTAGCTGTTGCTTCTTCCTCAGCTGTCAAACAATTCAAAGACAACACAATAACATACATTATCAATACTCTGTGTATTTTCCATCTTTACGTGGCTTTTTTTAACTCTATTTCTTTTTTTAAGATTTATTTATTTATTATGTACAGTGTTCTGTCTGCATGTACAACTGCAGGGCAGAAGAGGGCACCCAGATCTCATTATGGATGGTTGTGAGCCACAATGTGGTTGCTGGGAATTGAACTCAGGTCCTCTGGAAAAACAGCCAGTGCTCTTAACTGCTGAGCCATCTCTCCAGCCCCTATTTCTTTTATTTTAATTTTTTTTTTTTAATTTTTGAGACAGGGTTTCTCTATGTATCTTTGGCTGTACTAGAACTCACTCTGCAGACTAGGCTGGCCTTGAAGCCACAGAGATCTGCCTGCATCGGTCTCCCAAGTGTTGGGATTAAAGGTATGTGCCACCATACCTGACTACTCTATTTCTTTTTTTTTTAGACTTTCTCTATACTTTTTCTTGTCTCACCCAAGCCTACATATATTTTTAAACACACTGTAAACCATTTAGACTTTTTCTTTTTGTCTGAATTTGTCTTTACTATATCTTTCTATAAGTGTTTAGTCTGCTAAGTGGTATGGCTAGGATTAAAGCTGCAGCTTTGGTGGCTGACTCCACCCTTTTCCTTGGCTTCCTGAAAGCCTAGCTTTATGTTGGAGGTACTGGCTGGAGCCACATTTTTTTTTGCCACAACTCTGAGAAGTTTCTAGGTTCATGGCACCACCAAGAAGCATGCCACTGGCTGCTCATAAACACCATTTAAGTGTTTGGTAGTAGGGCCTCTTAAAAGAGCTGAGAGGTTCTTGCTGCTAGGGCTAAATCAGGAAGCCTCTCTTAAAGGAGCCACACCTCCAGCAAACAGAGCCTACTGGAGTAAAGAGTTACCAAGAAGCTGTGCTTGACTCTGTTCTTCTATGTCTAGAATCCTTTTTTGAAAATTCTTTTTTAAGATTTTATTTATTTATTTATTTATTTATTTATTTATTTATTTATTTATTTATTTATTTTATTATGTATACAGTGTTCTGTCTCCATGTTCTGCCTGCATGTATGCCTAAACACCAGAAGAGGGCACCAGATCTCATTACAGATGGCTGTGAGCCACCATGTGGTTGCTGGGAATTGAACTCAGGACCTCTGGAAGAGCAGTCAGTGCTCTTACCCTCTCAGCCATCTCTCCAGTCCCCCCCCACACACTTCTTTTTTAATCTTTCTCAGGCTTTATGTGGAAATTCATTTGGATGCCATTTGTAGATGGAAGTTTCTGTTCCACTGGTCCTGTAACCATTCAGTCCCAAAGAAATACACAGAGGCTTTTATTAATTGCAAACTGTTTGGCCTATTAGCTCAGGCTTATTATTAACTGGCTCTTACAACTTAAA
>PVIU01033341.1:0-12493 GCA_004026605.1 Ondatra zibethicus
AATGGGTTTTATTTTAGGACGCCAAGTTTGTGATAATTTGTTAATCAGTATTAGAAGACTAAAACAAGGAATTTCAAAACTCTTAACTATGTTTCAACAATATATATGTTTTGTTGTATAATGATAGAATTCTTGTTTTAGAAAAAATATTTTTGTTTGTTTATAATTTATTTATCATAACAGGTTGATTTTATGCATGAAACCATAAATAATAAATAGAATCCTACTTTAAAAAAAAAGAAATGTAGTTGGTATATACATGTGTGTCTGTATCAGATCTATATGTATGTGTCATTAATACTTCATGTTCCATACAGACCATGTTACACATATGGCCTAACATATATAGCATGTGTTGTAGATTGTTACCATTTCACAAGTGGCAGTTGGCATGGGTGTTGGAAAACGTGTGGTCCTTAAAGTGGTCTACTAGAGAAGATCCCAATCAGAATTCTTGTCTCATTTTTATGACATCTTCCTCTAGATGCCCTGAGACCATTATAGGACCTATTGAATCAGAACCCACAAGCCAATTCCACATTTCCTGAATTGTCCCACTCCCAGGAAGACACAAAGCCTCTGCAGGAGGGCCTGAACCAAGCTAAGGCTCTACCTCAAGAATATACGTACTGTCAGACTTGGAGCCCCAAGTCCAGGGCTGCCTTTTACCCCTATCTGTTCAGGAGTGTACTTTATAGCCAGTATGCACAACGTTGCATACTAAGAGGGCAGCCTCATCTCAGGCCTTCAGTGACTCATCTCAAGTCCAGTATGCCTACAGACTCTTACTTAGCTCTCCCCAACAAGTCCTTAGCAACACCATTTACCGAGTCCCTGGATGTGTGTGTGATTCTCTTACAGCTCCTCTGTGCTCAGCAGTGCCCAACCACAAGACAGCCAGCATGTGAATGAGGAGAGAGCTTTCTCTGAACCAGAAGCCCAGCTCTCTTCTAAGTGTCAACACCGACAGGCATCAGCCATGGAAACCTCTCGCTCCCCTTCTCCCCAGTTTGCCCCACAGAAGTTGACAGACAAGCCTCCCCTGCTTATCCATGAAGACAACTCAGCAAGGTATTGTTCTACGACAGTATGCTACAGCTTCAAACACTGGGGTAAAATTTGGTCTTGAAAAGTGTAGAGAATGAGCCATAGCTCAAATGACCAGTTGTAGTTTAGTGATATCGTGATCCCCTCTGTCTGCATTGAATGCATTTCCATTTGCCTTACTGCCTGGCACATTCAGACTAAGCATATTTTGCCAGTGATCAAAATCAGATTTTAACCCAATTATAAGATATTTTGGTAAAGTTGAATAATGTCCAGAATTTTCATACTCTTTAAATTTTCCCCTCTCCTTTTCTCTTTTCTTGTTTGGTGAGACATGATCTTAATATATAACTTGAGTTGGTCAAGAACTCACTGTGTAGCCTAGACTGTCTATGTACCCTAAACTGTCTTTGAACTCCTCACCCTTTGTCCTCTTACCTCTAAAGTGCTAAGATAGCCAAAGACTCATATCAACTGATTAGTTCTTCAACCTACCCCCCTTTAAACTTCTGAATGACCCAGATAAAAAGCCCAGTGCCGCAGGTTACCTCTTTTCAACTTACTGTTTAGTAAGGTCTCATAGACCCCCCAACCATTATAGGTTATTGCTCTTGGTCACCTTCCAGAACTTTATCCTATTGCTGAAGAAGCTACATGCTTGAATCATAAAACATGCAAACAAGCTGGTAATGACCTAAAAGTTTCATCCCCACTGGCTAGCTTTCATAGTGCCAGAAAGTGTTATTGATGATAGGGGAGTGACCTAATAAACAGTCTTACCCAACTGTGAACTCTGGGAATTATAATAATGAATGTTGTGGGAGTAAGTATCTACTTTCTGATTGGATCTAAGACCTGCTCCACGAATTGGAACTTATGCCTGCTACTGTTAACAGTGCCGAGAACCCATAGCTGGGTAGGTCAAAGACTCTAGGAGAGAACCAACTACTCTCATTCTGATAAGTGGGTATTGCATTAAATCTTCCTTTTTAAGTACTTGTCTTTAGACCCATAGGTTGGTACATCTTAACACTCATCAGAGAAGCTTCTTTTGCAATAGAAGACAATTAACAGAGAGATCCATAACTCTTGCAGAGAATATGAAACTTCTAAGTTTTCATACCCTTGTAGCATAAATTCTAATTGGTCTTTATAGTAAAAACTTGGAGTCAGCTATCAGGGGGTGGAAGCTGAAGGATCAGAGAAGCAGAGTGGCCAGGCACTAGAGAGTTCTTGTCCTACCAATGTTCAGGCTGAAGGGGAGATCCTGTCTCTAAAAATCCTCAGAATGAATGTTTCTTTGCCAAACCTCAGACTGCAGGCTCAGTTTGCATCCTCAGACTGCACCTGTCTCCACTAAACTTCAGACTGCAACTTAGCTCCTGTCTCCTCCCACCTTCTATTCCTCTCTTCACCCAGCCATATCCTTTCCTGTCTCTACCTCCCTAGTGCTGGGGTTAAGGCATGTGACTCCCAAGTACTGGGATTAAAGGTGTGAACCACCACCACCCAGCTCTGTTTTTCTTTGAGACTGGATCAATTTCGGGTAGCCAAGGGTGGCCTTGAACTCAGAGATCATCTGCCTCTGTCTCCCAAGTGTTGAGATTAAAGGTGTGTACCACCACTGCCTGGCTTCTGTGGCTAACTAGTGGTTTAGCTCTGCACTCTGATCTTCAGGCAAGCTTTATTGGTTAGGTTACAAACAAAATATCACTACAATACCGTAAATGGGACATGATATCACACCTTCTCCCAGAGTTCAGAGATCATTGTGGAAGAGTGGCTGGAAAGCTTGTAAGAGGCAGAGGTAATGAATGACTACAATGAAACTGTTTTCCAGACCCGATGGGGCAGCTGCACATATCAGCTCACAGTGGCTGTGACTGCATGTACAAGATTAAGCCAGACAAATCCCAGCATAGATGGAGGAGAGCTTCCCAGAGTCCTACCCCCTGTTGAGAAGCTTTTGCCAAGCACATACTAACAACACTAAGTGGACTTTGGAAGTTTTATAAAAACAAAAAGCAACATGAAATTGGGAAGGATGTGGGGGGATGTGAGGTAGATTTGATGAAAGCATAAGCATGTATGAAATTCTCAAATAATAAAAAGTCATTTTAGAAAGGACATCATTGATGTTGTTATTACATCTCTGTCCTGCTGTGATAAGTACCATGACCAAAGGCAACTTGGGGAGGAAAGGATCTCTTTCACCTCACAATTTATACGTCACCATTAGGAAAGTCAGAGCAGGAACTGAGGCAGAGACCATGGAGGAACACTGCTTGTTGGCTTGCTCCTCGTTGCTTGCTCAGCCTGCTTTCTTATACAACCCAGGACCACCAGCCTCAGTGGGCTGGACCCTCCCACATCAAATATTAATCAAGAAAATGCCCCCACAGACTTGCCTATAGGCCACTCTGATGGAGGCATTGCCCAATTGAGGTTCTGTCTTCCCAGAGGACTTGCTGTCTATGCCTCAGTTGTGTTTTATGTCTTAAATTAAGCATCTTTCAATTGGCAACATTGTTAGTAATCTAGAGAGAAGCTATCCTATTCTGGTAGTTTCTTCTTCAATGAAATCCCACAGCCTGAGTTGCTTAGCAACAACAGATGTGGCTTGCTTATGTTTCTGGAGAATGGAAGAGCAAGGTCAAAGTATGGCAAATTCAGAAACCTGTTTTATAGCTGGCACTTTCTTGCTGTGTCCTCACATGGTAAGGAGGCAGGAAGCTCTCCAGTGTTCTTTTGTAAAGACACTAATACCATTTAGAAGACTCCATTTTCAACATACCACTTCTCTAAGGCTCTATCTCCTAAGACCACACCTAGGGTATTAAATTTCAACCTAGGAAGCCAGATGTCATGGCACACGCCTTTAATTTCAGCACTCAGGAAACAGAGGCAAATCTCTATGAGTTTGAGACTGGCATGGTCTTACATAGTGAGACCCTGTCTTAAAAAAAGTCCTAGGAGTTTGGGTGCACATAAACGTTCTTATCGTAGCAGTAGGAAAAACAATAAGGTGACCTGTGTGATAGAGAAACTGTATAACATTTTCATACAGGCAGTTTCCGGTGCCCATAGCGTCTCAACTCATTAGAATTATACTGAACCACTGTAGGCTTCATAGTGAAGCAGAGAGATTTAACAAATGATTTTGATGCTTTTTTATTGTTTTTTATTTTTTATTTTTTTTGAGACAGGGTTTCTCTGAGCTTTGGAGCCTGTCCTGGAACTCGTTCTGTAGACCAGGCTGGCCTCGAACTCACAGAGACCCACCACTGCCCAGCACTGCATTTTTTTGTATTGCCCTCAGAATGAAAACACAAAATCAAGGAGTGTGCTTGATTTTGCTCATGTGATTGAGCATTTGTCTTAAGTCCCTGGGTTCAATGCCCAATTTCATAAGAAAACAAAAATGAATATTAAACAGGTTTTGTGTCATTCAGAACCTCTCCCTCTGATGCCTATAGGTGTGTGGCAGAGTTTGAGTTGAACTGCTAGACATTTATAGACCATGTGAGGGGTTAAATGAGGACCATTTCCAACCTCTGCTTTGTCTTTCTATTTGGCTAGTTGGGACAGTGGGTCTTTGTGTTAGGATCCCTCTGTGAATCGCGGGTGGAAACCTGTACATGTCAAGATCTCAGAAGACAGCCCTTGTCTTTACAGAATCGAGCGGGTGATGGACAACAACACCACTGTGAAAATGGTGCCCATAAAAATCGTGCACTCGGAAAGCCAGCCCGAGAAAGAGAGCCGCCAGAGTCTTGCGTGCCCAGCCGAGCTGCCCCCGCTGCCCAGTGGGCTGGAGAGGGACCAGATCAAGACGTTGAGGACATCAGAGCAGTGTTACTCCCGCTTCTGTGTGTACACACGACAGGAGGTGGAAGCCCCTCATAGAGCCCGCCCTCCAGAGCCCCAGCCGCCCAGCACCCCAGCACCTCCTGTCAGAGATAGCTGTTCCTCCCCTCCCTCACTTAACTACGGGAAAGCCAAGGAGAAGACCGTGGATGACTTGAAGTCTGAAGAATTAGCCAGGGAGATTGTGGGAAAAGACAAGTCCTTGGCTGACATCCTGGACCCTAGCGTGAAGATCAAGACCACCATGGATCTGATGGAAGGGATTTTCCCCAAAGACGAATCCCTCCTGGAGGAAGCTCAGCAGCGGAGGAAGCTGCTTCCCAAAGTCCCCTCACCCAGAGTCACAGAGGAGCAGTGAGTAGATGGCACACCTCAGTCCCTATCTCCTGGCTTAGAAGTAAAAGAAGGGACTTAGGGGAGGGAGTATTGATATTCATGATTGCTTCTGGGGGGAGGTGATGGTTTTCCTTGGGGTTCTCAGTACTTAGCGCTTTTTGGTAAGTCTTTAAATTTTCGTACCTGGATTTGATTGCTTGGGGCTTAGCAGAGGCAAGATGATGCCCACTGGAGAATGGAACACTCCTGACATCTAGTGGAAGCGTAGCATATACTACTAAAGTTCTTACAGTGTATAAGACAGCTCCCAGATACCATCAGTGCTGACCCTGAGAAACGCTTTGTTGTCATGAGGCTGACTGTCCGCTTACTCAGCTGTGTGGTGTCCATCTAGTCTCCGTATTCAATATGAAGATCGCATGCCTGTTCATCTATTTGTGTGAAAAGTAGGATCTTTCTATGAACTTTGGGCTCCCTTGAACTTGATTCTTCTACCTCAGCTTCCTCAATGCTAGGATTATAGGACTATGCCACCTCATGTCCCTGTCTCCCTCCTACTCACTTCTTGATAACGTTGAACTAGAAACCCAGGTCTTCATACATATTAGGCAAGTTGTCATCACTGAGCTATAAGCCTTACTTATTTTATCTTGTTTTGAGACAAGTTACCTAGACTGGCTTTAAACTCCAAATCTTCCCGCCTTAGATTCCAGAGAGCTTTACATGTATTTAATCTGTTTCTCTTTTGTCTACCTGCCTTTCACCTACTTTTAAGTCACATTACAAAGCCTGCCTCTAATCTAAGGATGTTATATTGATAGCATTTTCTTTCTTTAGAGATGTTTGTTTGTTTGTCTGTTTAAATTTCAGTTACCTAGGGGCCAAGGATGCATCTCAGAGGTAAAGTATTTACCTAGCGCATGAAAGGACTTGGATTTAATCCAAATCACTGGTGGGATGGGAAAAGCAATTTTTTTGCCTCTTCACCCAGGAAACAGGACCCAGGCGTGCCAGGGGTCGTGTCCTTGGCCACCAATTCTACTTATTACAGCACATCAGCCCCCAAGGCAGAACTTCTTATCAAGATGAAGGACCTACAAGAGCCTGAGGAGTATTCAGGGGGTGACTTGGACCACGACCTGTCAGTTAAGAAGGTAAGAAGTGCAACTCTGGCCTCAACCCAGTATCTCTGATTGAAAACTACCAAGAAGGCTGAAGCTAGAGAATCATTTAAGGCCAGGAGTTCTGGACCAGTCTGGAAGGAATAAGGAGACCTTCCTCTATGCAATCAAAATCCCCTACCTGCTGAGTGTAGAGATATATGCCTGTTTTTCCAACACCAAGAAGATTGAGGCAGGAGGGTGGTGAGTTTGAATCAGTCTGTGCTGCATGGTAAGTTTAGCCTGATCTTCACAGTGAGAGCCTTTCTCAAAAAAATTAAAATAAAAACAAACAACCCTTTCCTCAGAATTGTACGTTCTAGCCTTTCTACAAAGCCCTTGAAGATCCAACTGTAGGCAGACTAGAGAAAGGAGCCCTCTGTAAGGGACCTTGTGTTCTTATGGAATTTTGTATGGCTACCACAAAAAATAAAAAAAGACATGTCTAACATAGGCTTGGTGAACCTGACTCTCTACCTGCTTTTGGAAATAGGTTTTATTGAAATATAGCCACGTTCATTTGCTTACATATTGACTGTCACTGATCATGGAACCTACAAGGAGTAGAATATATACACCCTAGTCCCTCATGGGAAAAGTTTGCCAACCCTTGCTATACTGCATCAGGTATTAGACAGTTGGATAGAATGAGTGGCTAGAAAGAGACAAATGCCTGTAATTGCAGAAACACAGAGTAATGCCAGGCAGGCTCTAACCCCAGAACTGTGTCCTGTGTGAGGGAAAGGTAGAGGAGGCACAGATACCCTTGCCAGGAGCTTGGTGGTCTTGGGGAGAAGCAGCAGAAGGCAGGGCTTCAGCTTCATGAACCAAGAAAGAAGGTTGGAAGTTAACTCAGGGCCATTTTATGTAGTACCTACGGCAGTCACGGCAAGGACACTGTTATCTATTGCTCCCGACCCAGTGATTTGAAACATAGCACAGATTGATCTTAATTATGTAAGAAATGTTAGGGAAGGGAGTATTATGACCTATTTATATAATAAAAACATCCTTTCCGTGTAGAAAATGGTAACCTTTGGGGTTCTGGGAACTAAATATGGTCTCTTAGAGACTTTGAATTACAGTAATATACACTTTATTCTAGTCATGTGTCCATATTTCTAAAAACATCAGCATTTCCAGTTTTACTTCATAAAACAGAATTCATAGAATTTGAAGCATTTTGATTTAGGCTATGCTGTACATACAGAGAACTTTATATTTTTATTTTATTTTACGCCCTGGCAGTGCTGAAGCATGCACAGACAGCCCGTATATGGCTGTTCTGTTGAACTTGTCCATATTGGGTTTCATGGTCTAAGTTGATGAGGACGACTGACTGGGTCTCTTCCTCCTTCTTTCTAGTTAGGCCTTGTTATTTCATAGTACAATGCATTTAGAAGTGCATGTTTTGGCCAAGGACATAGCTTATTGGCAGAATGCTTGCTTACCTAGCATGTATTAGGTCCTAGATCCATTCTCTAGCTCCCTACCTCACAAAGTATGCCAAAATGTCTTTAAAATCCAGGTGTGGTGATATGTACCTATAATCCTAGCATTCAGGAGGAAGAAGAAAGGGGATTATCATAGCCAGCTGGGATCCATAACCAGCCAGAGCTATACAGCAAGTCCCTTTCTCAGAAATGCCACCCCTGAAAAACAATTTAAAAAATGATTTTACCACCTTTGTCTGTATAGTGCTCTACCTATTTGTTCTGAAAGGCACCAGGTACTGGAATACTGTGTCAAGAGGCCACTGCTTTGGGTCTGGGTGAATCACAGAGCATGATGAGTCTTGTTACATTTTATTTATTTATTTTTGTGCACAGAATCATGTTTTGTAAATATCCGTGTTTTCTATTAGTCTTTACTCAGCCTAGGGATTACATCCCACATGTTGAGAACCACTGCTTTAAATGGCTTGTGTCAGGGTGGGTACTAATTTTAATGTTTACTGGTTTGTCTGATGGGGTTCTAGAAATGAATGCCCAGTGGTAGCTGCACAGAAACATAAATGTGCTAAGTTCCGCATTGTCACACACTTTAAAACAGTCAAAATGTGGGTTTGTGTAGGTCAGCGACACAGTGGATGCCCAGGAAGAACAATGCCCAGAGTTTTATCCTCAGCGCTGCAAAGAAAAGTGAAAGTTGAAATGTTAAATCATTTATGGTGCATACATATTCTCCCTACTAATGTATTTGTCAGATGGAAGGCAGTAGATTATATTGACAATGTCTCAGAAGGTCACTGACATTCCTTTACATGTGATACTGTTACATCTCTGTGATGAGACACTTGACGTAGACAACATTAGAGAAGGAAGGTTTCTATTAATCATGGTTTCATAGGCTGAGTTATCCAATAGTGGCTATGGCATAGTTCTACTCATCAAAGCCAGGACACAGAGCAAAGCAGCCGCAGGAAGGGCAAGACGCAGTGCTTAGATCATGCCCAGTGGCTCAGTCCTCCACCTTCTACAGTTCTACCACCTCCCAATAGTTTATTTTTTCAAATTCTGAAACCATAGATGGATAAAACCATTAATTAGGTCAGAGCTCCAAGATCTAATTGCCTCTGGAATCATGGTATTCGGTATCTGTTAAGTTTTTCTGAGAAGATAAGAACAAACCACCTACTTACCACAGATAGGGTACCAAGGTATATCTTGGTTAGGGTTCTCTTCAGTATTGTACTATTGAAAGAATTCTGTCAAGAGACAGACAGATGAAGCAAAAGGCTCCATAGCAAAACTAAGCAAAGCAAACATTGCAAAGATGAATTGGGTGGGCTTCCCAAAACACTGAGTAGCCCATAGTTCTTCATTGTGAAATTTGAAAGGATTTTAATGACTGTTTATGAGGCGGGTGACATATTCATGGAATAAGGCAACTCTTTTCATTTCTGAAATCATGGTGCACCAGATTTCCTTTTTAAAAGGATAGTGTTTACCTGATCCTCTTAAAAAAAGCTCCAAAAGGAAATGGTGTCGACCCAAATGCAAATGTTGATTTCAGGTCTTTTGTGGATATAGAGTCTTTGTTAGCTCACATATGTGGGAGGATGCCCTGGCTCCTTCGTTTCTGACAAAGAGGAACAGCCTACCTGCAGCTTCAAGGAGACATAGTGCCTAAGACACATAACTTCAGTGGTCCTCAGGGGCCTCATTTCTAACTCCTTTCATAACGGGCATCAAAAAGATGAGTTTCACCCATATACAGCTTGGTGAATCAATGGGTTTACTGGATTTACTGCAAGGAGCACGAATGACCCCAAACAATCACATCACTGGGAAATTCTCACCCCGGCATAGGTAACAATTTCCCTAAAGCTACATAGGTGGAGTCCTAGTCTACATGCCATTTCGTCCCTCCCAAAGACACATTCATTGGGGGAGGTATTACATGCTCATAGGAAATGTGCGAGAGAAAGTGGCTGTAATCTCAGGAAAGGGTCTAATGACCTTCCCTATTCTCTCTTCTAAGGAAGAGTTAACAAGCTGATCTTATTGATGGTCTTTTTTTGCTTTTGCGTAATGACAAGCCTGGGAGAAAGCTAGATAGGTAGAGGCATTTTTACACAAGCCTAAAAATCTGAATTTACTTCCCAGATCTCACAAGGTGTCAGAACAGAGCCAAGTCCTCAGTTTTCCTCTGACCTCTCCATGTGTGCCATGGCTCGCATGTACTTGCATGCGTGAATGCACATGCGTACATACATACACACATACTAAATAAATAATTTTTAATAAAAATATGTGATAGCTGTTTTGCTCAAATACAGGGATCAATAGCACTGGATGTAGACTCAGACTGTCTCTGTATGTAAGTCTTTAATTTGTATGCTTAAAATGACAGCATTCAAGGTATCGTATTGATTCCGTGAATCCTTGCAGACACAGAGATCGGAATATATCATCTACTGTGAGTCAAACTGAGGTAGCTCTAGCATTCCAGGACATTCACCAAATGAGAATTTGTTTTATTTAGCTTTTGTTTTTATGTTTGGAAATAGTATCTCATTATATAGCCTGGGCCAGCCTGGAGTTCAACATCCTTGAGGCACTGTCTCCCCAATGCTGAAATTAAAGACATAAAGCACCAGGCCTGGGTTCCTCTTTCTTTTTTGGATTAATTCATGTATTTTTTGTGATGCTGAGGCTGGAACCTAAGACCTCATGCATGCTATGCAAATACTTTATCATTGACTTATATATACACCAGCCCTGTTTTGTCTTTAATACATTTTATATATACATTTAATTTAATTTTTTTAACATTTGTGTGTATGCATGCATGCAAATGTACATGTGTGCATGCAACAGCACATACATGGAGGTCAGAATACAACTGCTGGGAGCTGGTTCTTTCACCAAGTGGGTTGTAGGATTAGAACTCAGGTCATCAGACCTTTATTTGCTGAGCTACCTCTTTGGCTCACACAGACAAGGAAGTCTTTTCCTCTCCCTGGTTTTACAAATCTCTCGTTATTTGATGGTTCAAAGACTAACATCCCCAATCTAGCTGAATTCTTCCCAGACTGTGTGTGACTTGGCTATACTAACCTAGAGCCCCAGCTTGGGATGATTCTAACTAGTGTCCCCACGCCTCCCTGCACCCTACAGCAAGAGCTCATCGACAGCATTGGCCGCAAGCTGCGGGTGCTGCGGGAAGCCCGCGAGAGCCTGCTGGAAGATATCCAAGCCAACAATGCCCTGGGGGAAGAGGTGGAAGCCATTGTGAAAGATGTCTGCAAACCCAATGAGTTTGACAAGTTCCGGATGTTTATTGGGGACCTGGACAAAGTGGTGAACCTCCTGCTGTCACTGTCAGGCCGCTTGGCCCGTGTGGAAAACGCCCTCAATAATCTGGACGACAGTCCTTCTCCTGGAGATCGGGTACTTGCAAACATGTCTGTTTGGGAAATGGGAAGTGGTGAGGATGCTTTAGAGTGACGGTCCTTGGGGTGCTAGGAAAGTCAGCTCTTAGAAGACTCATACTGTCTGTGCATGGCATATACCATCACATGTATCCTCAGTTTTCTTGTACTCAGAAGAAGATAAATTTCTCGCTTCCATAGGTTATGTTTCAGCTAAACATCTTTCTCTGTTCTTTGCATATTATGGAACTTCAAAATCAATCTCTTTATTAATTAAATATGTACTGGACTTTCGCAGGGAGGAGGGGCATTACAGGCATATACTGTCAACACGTATCCTCAGTTTTCTTGAACTCAAAAGAAGATATTTCTCACTTCCATAGGTTATGTTTCAGTCAAACGTGTTTCTATGTTCTTTGCATATTGTGGAACTTCAAAATCAATCTCTTTATTAATGAAACACATTCTGCATTTTCCCACCACTGTCTCAGTAGCTTTCAGGCATCCGTGTGATTCACAACTTGAGCAATATTTGTAGAACACGTTAATCATGTCCACTTGTTTTCCATTTGGAGGATGTTGGCTTGACCTGCCCTCTTTCAGGGAAAGTATCTCATCTCTGTTTGTCTCAGGCCTGACAAGGCAAGATGTACTCCAAACAGAGTTTCCGGTTCAGGCCACATTGAGTAAGAGATAACAGCCCCTTTCCTGAGCTCCTGCCAGGCTCTGTGTGAAGACAATGAGTGCGTTCATCTCTTCCTTCCTTCACTTCCTTCATCTTAGACTTGGTAGGGTTTCAATTGGACATGGATATTCTATAAACTAAAAGCAGTGATGGTGAGTTTTGTGTGTCAGAGACATTGTTTGAAGCAAGACACTGTAAGGAGTAAAAGGCTGTTCCATACATACCTCCCAGCATGCTCTGGGTCTTGCTCTGGGTCTTGCTTTACTGGCCTTTTTTTTGTCTTTGTGCCACCTCCTGTTGAAGAATTTAATCTGCCCTAGAATCAGTTTCTCTCTCTCTCTCTCTCTCTCTCTCTCTGTCTCTCTCTCTCTGTCTGTGTGTGTGTGTGTGTGTGTGTGTGTGTTCCCGTCTTTCTCCCTCTCCCCCTCTCTCTCTCTGTTCTCCTATCTTTCTCCCTCCTCTCTCTCTGTTCTCCTGTCTTTCTCCCTCTCCCCCCTCCGTGTTCTCCTTTTTCCCTCCCCT
>PVIU01033342.1:0-12492 GCA_004026605.1 Ondatra zibethicus
CAAATGCAGTTAAGCATCCAACCAGTTACTTTTAAATTAAATAAAGAGGGGAGATTATCCTGGGCCTGTGTGGTTTAATCAGGAAAGTCTTTTAAAGAGAAGCCAGGTAGAGGCTGGAATATTTCTGCTGGCCTTTGAAGCTTGCTATGTACCTGAAAGTTGCAAAGCAGTTGATTCTGCTACATCATATCTAATCTTGGAGGAAAGTCCAGTGCCCCAGACAGATATCTCTCCTGGTGAGCTCTTAGGTTTTAGATTAAAAAAAATAAATGATGGTCAGAAAACCCACTTAATCCATGCCTATACTACTAATTCAAGAAAATAACCAGATGTTCTTAAAACTGCTATATTTGTGGTATGTTTCTATACGTTACTATTATACCCTCCTTTGATCTAAGAATAATCTCTTCCTATAAATAAATTGGTAGGTTTTTAGATAAATAAGTCATAAAAAGAATGAAATGCCCAAGAACAATTTGAAGTCTTGGTTAGATATATTTTGACTAATAGGTGACTCTTCTCTACTCTAATAAAAAAATATGAATCTTTGGAAGAAACACGCATGATGTTTTTCTTTTTGTTTTCATATTTTGTCTTATAATTTAAATGGATTATATGCTCCTTTTGGAAAATTTGGAAGCAAGTAGCTGGGGGAGAAGTTAAGGTGTTTGCTACACAAATAAATGTGAGGACTGGAGTTCAGACCTCCAGAAATCCAGGAAAAGGTGAGAAGAGCCTTATGACCTGTTTTCTTTAATTGCAAGTTTGGAAAGCAGGGACAAGGGATTTCCCAGAGAAAGCTCTCTAGCAAGACTAGCCATAGCTGTGAGATCTAATATGATTGAAGAGTTCCTTGCTGTGGGATACTCTTCCTGTATGCTGTGAATATGTGTTGCTCTCATTGGTTGATGAATAAATCTGCTTTGGTCTACGGCAAGGCAGGGTAGAGCCAGGTGGAAAATCCAAGCAGAGATACAGGAAAAAAGGGCAGAGTTTGGAAGACACCAGATAGACACTGAGAAAGCAAGACATAAAAATTGAGATAACAAACCACATGGCAAAGCACAGATAAAAATATGGGTTGATTTAAGTGTAAGAGCTAGCTAACAATAAGCCTGAGCCATTGGTCAAACATTTATAAGTAATATTAAGCCTCTAAGTTATTCAGGAACTGGCAGGCAGGAAAGAAATCTTTGGTTATAAGTGGCATAACAATGTGGATCTCTCGAATTTCCATAGGACCTGAGAAAGCTTAAAAAAGGGCTTCAAGACACACAATAACAGAGCCACAAACAGCTTCCTAGTTGTTTCTCATGTGGGCTTCAGTATAGAAATGCATCCCTTGGCCATAGCATGGCAGACTTCCATGGTCTCTCAGGGCCACAGTACACAGAGGCTTCTCCCAGCCACTGCCTGTGGGCTTGAGAGCACAGCTGCATGCTGCATGGTGGGTTCCCACAGCATCTTACACAGGCCACTGTAAAGAGTCTTCTCCCAGCTGCTGTCTATGGGAGGGAAACGTGACTCTCATTGGTACTTCCACCATGTTGGAAAGTCTAGTGGGGCAGAGCCAGCAGCCAAAGCTGAGGCTTTGGTCCTAACCATGCATGCTTACCGGTTTAAAGCAGTGGTCAGAAAAGGATTACAGACAAATTAAGACAAAAAGGCTTCTAAACGGGTTATAGTGTGTTTGATAAATGTGCATAAACCTGGGAGATAGAGGAAAAAGGGTAGAGACAATCATAGATTAAAAGAGTAATTTAATGATAAAAATTGAGTATTAAAAAGGAATAGAGTAATAATAATATTAAGTCACATAAAGATGAAAAAATATAGAGTATGGATTATGCATATTATTTGCATTCTTTGTATTTTTGACTGTTAATGAGCTAACTGCTGAGAGACATTTGCTTGTGGGGGGCTGCTAAACTAAACCAACATAAATATTTTCAAGGTATCTTGACTTCAAGATTTGGGTCTAAGGATATATTGCTTTGGAAAAGAAATTCTGCTTTTGTTTCCACAGAAAATGAGAAGCTATGGATTCCTTCCAGGCTAATATGGTTTGTAAAAGCAAGACACCCTGAAAGCTCTCCAATGGGCTCAATGGTCCAGGTGATCCAACATCCACAACAGCTTCAAGGCTGCTGACTTAGATGGATCAACCACACAAAATACCCCAGTTAGGAATTGACCATTATTCTGAATTTTCTCAGGGTTCCTCATTGATTACCAGCACCAAACAAACAACAGGAAGCAGTTTTGAGAAAATGATGTCAACCTTCCCAAGAATTCGGGGTGTGTGGATAGTCTTTGGTTATTTTATGGGCTATGAATGTCTGTTATATTTAGGGAAATATAGGGATATAGGGTAAAAAGACAACTATTAATCTCAGATATTTTGCATTGACAGTGATTTTGGTATAATGATACAAATTTAAAGTTAATTTTGTTATGCTGTATATATTTTTCTATTCTTATTTAAAGGATTTTTGTATATTGATAGAAATTTAAGATTATTTTGTTACAACATATTGTATATATGTTTCTACTCTTCATTAAGGTATTATAACTATTCAGTTCATTTAAAATATAAGGTAAAATTCTAATTTTTAAAAACTATTATTATAAATTATTTAAGATAATCAGAAACATAGATTAATAGTCAATTATAACAATAAAATTTATAGATATATAAAAATGCTTTCAAGAAAACATAGAAATATATTTTAGATAGATTGTCTTCAAATGGTTCAAAGACCTATAGAATACAGCATTTAAAATATTTTGTTAACCTAAGGGTTTTTTTTTTTTAATGGGAATAAAAGACATGTCCTGGCAGCAATTACCAATTACTTCAAAGAGGATAATGGGCATCAAAGAAACTCCTTATAGAGTTTACCTTCAATGTGGGAAGGCTAGCCATTTGAGCAAGAATCTTTTCTTGCCTTAAGTGCTTGACAGTATGTTGTATAACTTGGACACACAGGACCCATAGTAAATGCTGAACTTTGTTAAAGCAAGGTGGGATAGTCCTTCAGGGTTCCTTCTTCATGGAAAAAAACTGCCAGATATTCTGCAGGACATAGAGGAAGGAGATTGATGAAATAGGTGGGACAGTACTTCAAATTTATTGTTTCACTAAAATATCTGCTGTATACTATGGGCCTATAGGCTGAAGATGGATGCCCCAGCATTACAGAAGAACTTTGGGTGACTTTCCAGGCAGTCAGATGTCTCTTATTTCTAGAGCTTTGGAAGTTGTTTGTTTGCCCTTTCTGTTTACTCAAGTAATATTATATCCTTTTGAGGTCTTTGATGGAGATGAAGACTAGATAGTTATATTATAGCTTTCCTTAGTTATGATAAAAGATAAATTAGGAATGAAACTTTAGACTCATAAAGATAGGATAGATAATAGAGCATTTTCTTTTATTTCGCCAAGTACAAATAGACCAGGTATTATAACTGTAATTCTTACTTGATAACTATTTTGTTATATTAAATTTTACTGTATCAAAGTAAAAAACTTCCTTTTTCATTAGACAGAAAGGGGGAAATTCTGTGGGATGGTCTTTCGGTACACTGTGAATATCTGTTTCTCTCATTGGTTGATAAATAAAACTTCTTTGGCCTATGGCAAGGTAGGCTAGACCCAGGTGGGAAATCCAACCAGAGATACAAGAAAAGAAGGGTGGAGTCTGGGTGAAGTCAACCAGCTACCAAGGAAGCAAGACATGTAAAAGATGAGGTAACAAGCCGTGAACCATGTGGCAAAGCATAGATTAAAAATATAGATTAATTTAAATGTAAGAGCTAAATAATAATAACCCTGAGCAATCAGCCAAGCGTTTATAAGTAATATTAAGTCTCTGAGTGGTTATTTGGAAACTGGCAGGTGGGAGAGAAACTGCCAATTAGAGTCCCTTCTTCAATGAATAAGGTGAAAGAGCCACTGAGAATGATTCCTGATACAATCTCTGACATCCACATGCACAAGCATATTTATGCACATGTACCCCCACACATGTGCTTATATACATGCTAAAATCTGCATAAACACAGATACACACCACACACATAAAAGTGGAAAAAGAAAATTTGGATTGTTGTAGGATTTCATAGCAGTTTTATTCTATTTTTCATTTGTCATGATCACTTTTGCCTGCTAATGATACTTAGTCCTAGAACAGTACCTGGTCCATATTGGATGCTAAAATAATATTTATTGAATACAGAAGGTATGATATGAATACATATACCATTTTATATTGTTTCTATTTTAAATACTAATTATTTATTTTATTTCATTTTGATTTTTTTATTTTATTTTTTTCTTTTATTAAGAATAGATTTTTTTGAGCAATAAAAAGGCCTTGACATTCCATCCTTTAAGTTACAATGGGGACAACTGGGGCAGAAAAGAGTTGGAATGGGATGATTAAGAAGGGCTCAAGATCACTAAAAGTCTAGTCTGTTGAAGGGAGTGAGCCACTGCTTGTGGGTTCCTGGCCACCCAGCTAGCTTAGTCCTAAAATAATCACACAGAAACTGTATTAATTAAATCACTGCTTGGCCCATTATATTTAGCTTCTTATTGACTAACTCTTATATATTAATTTAATCCATTTCTATTAATCTGTATATTGTCACATGACAGTGGCTTACTGGCAAAGTTCCCAGAGGCTGTCTCTGGCAGCTCCATGGCTTCTCTCTAACCCCGCTTTCCTCCTTCCATGCTATAGACCAAGCCAGTTCTTTTTTTATTAACCAATAAAAGCAACATATAGACAAAAGGAACTCCCACACCATTTCCCCTTTTCTGTTTAAACAAAAAGGAAGGCTTTAACTTTAACATAGTAAAATTACATATAACAAAACAGTTATTAAGCAAGAATTACAGTTACAATATTTATATATGTTATCTTTTATCATAACTAAGGAAAAATGTAACTATAATTATAAATTCTTCAACTCCATCAAAGACTCCAGAAGGATATAATATTACCTAAGTAAACAGGAAGTGCATTGTAAGCAACTTTCAAAACTCTAGAATTGACAGAGACATCTCGCTGCCCGGACAGTCACCCAAAGTTTTTCTGTACCATTGGGTACAGCCTACAGGGCTATAATATCTGGAAAACTTTTCTATGAAGCAGGAAATTTCAAAGACAGTTCTACCTATATTGGCAGTTTGTCAGTCATTTTCTTCTGTGTCCTGAAGAATGTCTGGCAGACTCTTTCATGAAGCAGGAACCGCAAAGAATCGTCTCACCTTTAGGAAAGTTCAGCAGTCATTTCTCTGTGGGTTCTGCATGTCCAGTTCAGCAGTCCAGGCAGAAGCAGTTTCTTGCCCAAATGGCTATCAAACTCCATAAGAAGCCTCTTCAATGCCCATCTTCCTCTTGAAGTAATTGGTGCTGCCAGGAGCAGATGTGTCTCACTGTCATGAAAAGTCCTAACTTCCTAAAACATTTAAATGCCATATTCTGAAGGTCTTTGAAAGGTTTGAAGAACACCTATCTAATTGATATATATCTCTATATATCTATAAAACCTAACTAACATGACCACAAGCTTGACCATTATAGATGATTATCTATTAACCTATATTTCTTAATTATACATTACATTTTAAATGAGCTTGACAAGCACAATATCTTAATCAAGAGCAGAAATATACATATAACAGAATTGACCTTAAATTCGTATCAATAAACCAAGATCCATACCAATGCAAATCTCTATAGCATATACCCTTTTAAATGTAAATAAACATTTATAGACAATATTTGGGAAAATGGACATAGTTCTGTTCAAACTTCTTCCTGCTGTTTATTGGGCAAAGTAATTTTTTGAGGGATGTTTAAGGAGACCTTTTAAGAGATCTTAGTCCATCAAACCATATTAGGCTGGAATGAATCCACAGGTTCTCATCCTCTGTGGAAACAAAAGAAGAACCTCTTTTCCAAAGCAACATATCCTTAGAACCAAATTCTGAAGTCAAAATACCTTTATAACATACATGCTGGTTTAGCTTAGCAGCCCACACAATAAAATGTCTCTCTGTACTTAGGTCCTTCAGAGTCAAAAAATTCAAAGAAAACATAGTAGTATATATAATCCAGACTCTCTGTGTATATTCCATCTTTATGTGGCTTATTGTTTTTTAATCCTTTTAATTTATGACTGACTGTACTCTGTCTCTTTAAAGACTTTTTAAAAACAATTTACTTCTTTATAGTCCTTTTCTTCTTTCTCCCAAGCCTATGTACATTTATCAAACACTATGTCCCATTAAGAGTCCTTTTATGTCTGAATCTGTCCTTATTGTGTTATCTGTAATTCTTTACTCTCCAGGAGCACCTCTTAAAATGCTAAGTGTGTTTTAAAAACTTAAGCTGCACCTTTGCTAGAAGAAATACTGCCCTGCCTGCTTGCTCCACCCAGTTCAGCATGGTGGAGCTGTTCCCCTCACTGCCTCTGAGCAGTGCATACTGCCCCAGTTCCAAGTATGAAGTGGGTCTATGTCAAGCCATTAAGCAGTTGTAGCAGTCTGCTCACAAACCCCATTTAGATGCTCTATAGCTAGACCTCCAGAAAGAGTCAGAATTCATGCTAGCAGCATGGCCCAGAAAGCTGACATTTCAAAACAGCACTGCTTTTTTTTTCTATTACAGGTGAGTCAGGAAAACTTCTCTTAAAGAGCTATCGCATGCCACCAGCAAACAGCAAGAAACTGTGTTAAACTCTGTATTTTTTGTGTCTAGAATTACACTCTCTCAGGTTTTTAAGTGGATTTTAGTTTGACACATTGGCAACAATCTGTTGGAGGGAGTGAGTCGCTGTTTGTTGGTTCCTGGCTTCCCAGCGATCTTAGACCCAAAATAATCACACAGAAACTGTATTAATTAAAGCACTGCTTGTCCCATTAGCTCTAGCTTCTTATTGGCTAACTCTTACTATTAACTTAACCCATTTCTATTAATCTGTGTATCACCATGTGGCAGTGGCTTACTGGCAAAATTCCCAGTGACTGTCTCCGGCAGCTCCATGGCTTCTCTCTAACCCCACCTTCTTCTTCCCATGCTATAGGCCAAGCCAGTTCTTTATTTATTAACCAAGACAGAAGGACCTCTAGTATACTTAGTTTTTGTATTGGAAGGGCTCCTTGCCAGTCTCATTGAGAAGGCAAGTGTGGACAATGGCTTCTGTCACTGCAAAGGGGTCACAATTGACAGAAGGGCAATGGTCTTCAAAGTAACCCTTCTTCTCCTGGCCGACAGTCTGAGGAATGCAGATGCTGGCACTGCTGTTGGCAACACCAGCAGAAAAGTTGTTGATGTTGGAGATTTCATGGAATCCAGTCAGATGCCAGGCTTGGTCCAGGCCTCCGCTTGGGAGCATAGGCCTGAATGTGGTACTGGTTCCACTTGCTTAGTTTTTCAATGGCCTCCTCAATGTTCTTTAGACCATTCTCCTCCTGAATGGCCTTAGTGCTAAAGTTGGTACGGCAGCTTGCACCATTCCGGTTTCCAGGAATGAGCTGGGATCAAAGGTTGCTATTACCCCAGAGTCTTCACATACGTGATGTGAAATGATACGGGCCACTCAGAGATGATCTCCCACATTGATTCCTTCACGGGTTCCTATTTTAAATTCCCACTGGGCAGGCAAGATCTCAGCATTTGTTCCTGTAATCTTGACTCTAGCATACAAACAGACCCGGTAGTAAACCTCCACAATATCCCTGCTATAGGCCTTGTCTGCTTCCACACCACAGTAATATGAACCTGGGGGCCCAGGGAAGCCATTGGAAAGCCAACCAAAAAGGTGTCCATCTGTTCCCATGAGAGCATATTCCTGTTCCATTCCAAATCAGGGGTG
Organism: Ondatra zibethicus; assembly: GCA_004026605.1. Lineage (NCBI taxonomy): Eukaryota > Metazoa > Chordata > Mammalia > Rodentia > Cricetidae > Ondatra > Ondatra zibethicus. The sequence goes on from PVIU01033342.1 coordinate 7,888, forward strand.
CTGGTGGCTCATCATGTCCATTACCCATTTACAGGTATGCCTTAAATTGGTCTCTACAAGCTTCCAGTTATACTTGAAAACTTCACCGAACACCAACTTATTGGGCTCTTTGAGGAAGGGGTCCCAAAATATGGCAACGGGACTGAGATACATGTCACTGTTGGAGCCCTCAGACTGAAAGGTACTAGATCCATCAAAATTGCACTCGGGTAACTCTTACACACTTGGGCTCACAGTTCAGGGTGCAGATCTCGCTGCGCAGTCCTTCTCCGGTACATCAAACCAGATATGCATGTACCAGACTTTCTCACCCTGGGGTAGGGACATGTACATTTGCTTGATGCCTTTATTCAGGTGGGAACTTGCTGTGGTTGCCATGGTGGAAGGAGTTCTGAGCGGTGGATGGCAGGATGATGGATGGGGTGTTCAGGCCACAGGAGCGAGGCAAAGAGGGAGGAGATGGGTGTGGGGATCAGACGGTCTGCTCTATTCCCATTCTCAACTCTGAATAATAGATTCTTTTCTCATAAAATATATTCTGACTACAGTTTCCCCCTCTACTCATTCCTGTTCCTCCCCACCTCCCCTTCCATCCAGATGTACTCCCTTTCTGTTTCTTATTAGAAAAAAAAAACCAGGCTTCTGAGAGATAATGATAAAACATAACAAAATAAAATATAATAAAATAAAGCAAAAACCATCACATCAAAGTTGTACAAAACAAACCCCAAAGAAGGAAAAGAGCTCTAAAGAAGGCTCAAGAGACCTCTAGAGACCCACTCATTCATGCACTCAGGAATCTCATAAAAGCACTAAACTGAAAGCAATAGTATATAGGCAGAGGACCTGTTGCAGTCATGCAGACCCATGTATGCCCTGTGCTTGTGGCTTCTGTGTCTGTGAGTTCATATGAGTTTCACTCAGTTGAGTCAGAGGGTCTTGTTCCCCTGGTGTTCTCCATTACTTTTGGCTCTTATACTCTTTCCACCACCTCCTCCATGGGGTTCCCTGATCTCTGAGGAGAGGGATTTGATGGCGACATCCCATTTAGAGCTGTTTGTTCCAAGGTCTCTCTCTATCTGCCCAATGTCTTCCTGTGGGTCTCTGTATTTTTTCCCATCTGCTGCAGCAGAAAGCTTCTCTGATGGCTGAGCAAGATACTGATCTGTGAGTATAACAGACTATCATTAAGAGCAATTTTATTGTTAATTTTTTTTAGACCAGTAATATTTGGTTTTATCCTAGATCTTTGGGGTATCTAGTCTCTGATCCTTGGTCACCTCAGGTATGGGTTTCAGTGGTGATTACTTTTCCTCTACTATAGTGTGAATGTACTCTCCAAAACCATGTGTTGATAACTTAATCCCAAATGTGAAATTATTAGGGCTAATTTTATTTAAAATTATAAGGGCTAATTTTCTAAGTCATAATGTCACCAACTTGGTGAATAGATTGAGGGAAGTAAAATAAAGGTTTTAAGGAGGCAAATTTGACTTTTTTTCTATGTTCTTAATCCCGTTGAACTTTCACTACAGTTATTTCACTATAGTTCATGGTCCTAGAAAAGCTAAGAAATAAGGTGAACCCAAAGAAAAACATATATAGACCCACCTGAGAATTGGAAACAGACAAGATCGCCTGACAAAATTGGGAGCATGAGGGTGGGTGGCGGGTGGTAGAAGGAGGGGAGAAGGGGAGGGGTGAGAAGAACTTGAGGGAATGGAATAGTTGAGATGGAAGAAGGACAGATATGAGAGCAAGGAAAGAGATATCTTGATATATCCAAGGGAGCCATTTTGGGGTTAGCAAGAAACCTGGCTCTAGAAAAATTCCCAGGAATCCACAAGGATGACCCCAGCTAAGACCCTAAGCAATAGAGAAGAGGGTGCCCGAACTGGCCTTGCCCTGTAGTCAGACTGATGATTATCTTAAATGTCATCATAGAACCTTTGTCCAACAACAGATGGAAACAGAGGCAGAGACTCACATTGGAGCACTGGACTGAGCACCCAAAGTCCAGCTGAAGAGTGGGAAGAAGGAGAATATGAGCAAAGAGGTCAAGACCATGATGGGTTCACCCACTGAAACAGTCTGCCTGAGCTAATGGGAGCTCACCAATTCCAGTTGGACTGGGAACGAACAAGCAAAGAACCAAACTATTCTGTCTGAATGTGGTTGACAGTTGTGTGGCTGGGGCAGACTGAGGGGCCACTGGCAGTGGCACCAGGATTTATCTCTACTGCTTGTACTGGCTTTTTCTGATCCTATTCTCTTTGGATGTATACCTTCCTCAGCCTAGATGTAGTAGGGAGGGCCTTGGACCTTCGACAAAACAAAGTGCCTTACCCTCTTTTAGGATTAGATGGGGGTGAGGTGGGAGGGTGTATGGAGGGAATGGGAGGAGGGGAGTGGGAATTTGGATTGGTATTTTTTAAAAACAATCTGACAAATAATAACAAACTTTCACTACAGGATAATTTAGAGAGAAGGCCCCTGTCAAACATCAATCTCTTGAAATTCCAATTTCCAGTCTCCAAATCTAGGTGGGCAATACATTTCTCTTTGCTATTATTAGATTGCCAAGACTGCAGTTTTCTATTGTTAACTGTACAACATGGACAAAAACAGCCTTTATTATCTGGAGTAAATGACATGTCCAGACTTAACTACTTCCATTTAGCATTATATGAAATGCTCTATCCAGTGGAATTGAGTAAGAGAAGGAAATAGCCTACACTTGAAAGCAGTAAGTGGAATGATAGTGTATAATAACATGAATATCTGAAGGAATCTATTAAGAAGCTACTAGAACAAATATGTGACTTTATTAAGTTTGTGGGTTATAAAATCAATGCACAAATATGTTATACTTTTATATGTTAGCAATGAGCAGACACAAATTTACCTTAAGAATCAATGTCATTTATAACATAACTTAGGGTTCAAAACCATGTAAAGGTACTTAGGGATAAATAGAGATAAAACTGACAAAAGATCTGATCCCTGGAAACCATGTAAGTGTAGGAGAAAACCAACTCTACAAAATTGTTCCTTTACATACACATTTATGCCGGGGAATATGTGCCCACCTTGCATCGTATAATCACACCACACACACACACACACACACACACACACACACACACACACATCAATCAATTAGTTACTAAAAGAGGTATAACAACTGTATAGTAAAAAAACTGAGAATAAAAAAATATATATTTTGGTTGTGAGCTTATCCTTTAATGGCTAAGTCATCTCTTCAGCCACCTCTACACCAAAAAGTATGATCAATATAATGGAAACAGAGAAAACAATACAAAGAATCAGTGAAACAAAGAGTTGGTTCTTTGAGAAAATCAACAAGATACACAAACTCTTATCCAAACTAAAAGGCAGAGAGTGAATATCCAAATTAACAAAATCAGAAACAAAAAGGGGACATAACAACAGACACTGAGGAAACCCAGAGAATCAGTAGATTATGCTTCAAAAACCTGTACTCTACAAAATTAGAAAATCTAAAAGAAATGGACAATTTTCTTTATAGATACCACATACCAATATCAAATGAAGACCAGATAATTTAAATAAACCTATAACCCCTAAGAAAATAGAAGCAGTCATTAAAAGTCTCCCAAACAAACAAACAAAAAAATCAAGGGACAGATGGTTTCAGCACAGAATTCTATCAGAATTTCAAAGAAGAGCTAATACCAGTACTCCTCAAATTGTCTCACACAATAGAAAGAGAAAAATACATTGCCAAATTCTTTTTAATTCTTTCCAGTTACTCTGAAACTCAAACTACACAAAGATGCAACAAAGAAAGAGAATTGCAGTCCAATCCCCTTCATAAACATTGATGTAAAAATGTTCAATAAAAGACTAGCAAACTGAATCCAAGGACACATAAAAAAATTGTGCCCCATGATCAAGTAAGCCTCATCCGAGAGATGCAGGGATGGTTCAACATATGAAAATATGACAATGTAATCCACCACATAAACATACTGAAAGAAAAAAGAACACATGATCATCTCATTAGATGCAGAAAAGGCCTTTGATGAAATCCAACACCCCTTCATGATAAAAGTCTTGGAGTGATCAAGGATAAAGCAAATATCTCTAAATATGATAGAAACAATATACAGCAAACAGACAGCCAACATTAAATTAAATGGAGAGATACTCCAAGTGATTCCACTAAAATCAGGAACAAGACAAGGCTGTCCATTCTCTCCAAATCTATTAAATATAGTACTTGAAGTTCTAACTAGAGCAATAAGGTAAAAAGAGGAAATAAAGGGGATAAAAATTGGAAGGGAAGAAGTCAAACTTTCGCTATTTGCAGATGATATGATAGTATACATAAGTGACCCCAAAAATTCTACTAGGGAACTCTTACAGCTGATAAATACCTTCAATGAGCTCAGTAGGCCTGCTTTTGGGACCGGGATCCTCGCCCAACCAGCTTCCGCGGATTCATCTGGACCCTGTCCCGGCTGCACCTGAGCTCGGCCCACCCGGGCTGAGGCCTTGGGGGAAGGGCGAGTCCCCTGCTAGGGGGCCTCCTTTGTCCCACGGAGCCGAGCAGAGAGGAGC
>PVIU01033343.1:0-12479 GCA_004026605.1 Ondatra zibethicus
GTCTTTCATGTTGTTTATATATAACAAGGGTTGTACAGACCTGAGAAAAGTCTCGAGGTATTGATTAATGTCACCCCTGGTAAACAACTCCCAGTGGCAGAGGGTCTGCCTATCTGAGCAGTCCTCTTTATGTGGCATTGACTGGGGCGGAGAAACAGGCCCACCCTGTGATGTGTGGTGTCTACTTGGGTAACACTTGGAGGGTCCACATGCCTTTCTCTACCTGTAAGACTCAGTGACAAGGATGGGGGTACCCTAGGGAGTATGTGAAGACTCAACACTCATGCAGTTGGTGATTTTTCCTCAAAGACTCCACCAACTGCTTGCTTAATCATGTCCCTCTTTCCTTGCATACCCAGACCATGTATAAAAACTTTCTTCTGTCTGAAAGTCTGGCTCTGTAGTGGACTGGCTGATTACTCTATGTCTTGTGAATTAAACTTACAGTATTCCTTTGACTTTAGACAGATCAATAGTTCTTAGAAATAAGACCACCTACCTTAATTACAAGTGTGGCTCCACAGATGGAGGCAATGAGCACTTAGTTTTTCCATGTCCCAATGTCCACCATCTTACTTGATAGGTGACCCTTGAGAAACAATTTTTTCTATTTGGGTCTCAACTTCCTTTTTCAGTATTAACTCATCTGCAAGACCTAAGTGAGCCCCATTTCTAACACTTTGTTAATGCCTGACAGACAGAACTGGAGTCTCTGACAACTCAGTGAGAGGTCAGGGCCTGAAGAGATTGCCCAGTGGCTAAGAAAACTTAAGAGAACTTATTGATTTTGCAGAGGAACTGAGTTTGAGTCCAAGCATCAGGTGGCTACAGTTGCCAAAACTCCAGTAACTGGGTATCAACACTCAGCAGAGGAACCTGCATGCACTAGATGCACATAAAACTTACTCAGGAGCATCTACATACACATGAATTTTAAAAATCTTTTAATAGAAAGAGTGAGTGAGAAGTCATTCGGTTGGAAGAGGGGGTCAGTTCCTAAGATGATTGCAGGGAGACAGGTAAACGAAGAGCTGATAAGCTCAGTTTTCATTTTCAGCTGGTGAATCAGATCAGAGGCTTGGCTCTGAAGATGTGGACCTGCTGTGTCCATCAGATTTTTCATCTGTGACAAAATACTTGGCAAAAACGACCTAAAGGGACAAAGACTTAGTTTGACTCTCAGTTCCAGAGTGTGCAGTATGCACTCACTCCGTGTTTCTGGTTCCGAGATGAGGAACAATACCAAGGCAGTGGTAGCCTTTGCAGAGGCTGCTCACCTCAAGGCCAACAGAGGAGGGAAGAAGGTGTGCCAGAGACAAGATAGACAAGGACCCTTCCTCAGTGACCTACTTTAGTAGGAATCTGCCTACTAATGTTTTCAGTATCTCTCAAAGTAACTCCAGGTGATCCTGCTATCAGTCTATGAATCTTTGGTGGGACACTTCACATCCAAACCATTGTAGGAGTCATTAGTACAGTCAAGCAGAGCAGTGAGAAGGACTTCCCACTGAAATGGGTTGTGATGCTTTCCACAGCATTTTGTTGATTGATATTTTCTGCCTTCTAAGTAAGAAATTTACAGGGCCATGTAAACTATTTTTTTTTTGCCTATATTCTAAGCAGAAGCTAAGTGACAAGTAGAAGGAACTAGCAAAAGTGACAACGCCTCTGAAATTTCTTCTCTGCTTTTCCAAGTGAAGTCTGGAGCCATAAGCAGATTCCCCTGATCTAACTAAGATGCCATCCAATTCATGGGCCACAACTTCCACATCATGAAGAAATAACGCTTTTCATTCATAACTCAACTTGATGTCTGCCTCAGCCCCTGTCGCTATAAGAACTGAAACAAGCTATGAGTGTAAGCTCACCTAGTTTGTGGATTTTTCTATCTCCTCTGTGGGTTTGACGAGAAGTTCCAAGTTTATGTGCAGAGAACTTAGTGCATCTTTACATACTCTGAGATTACCCGTCCCTCATGAACTCACCATCCACAATCACGGCATTTATTGCACTTTTCTGAAGTACGTGCAGGCAGAGATACATAAAATGTGAAGGTACTCTCTGTACTTCATGGGCTGCAGGACCATGGGGCAGAGGCCGACTGGTTCTTTGCCATGAGTCTCCAGCCTCAGTTCTTCAGGTTGGAATCAGACATTCTGTTGGTGTGACAGGTGACTCGGATTCCTTGCATTCTTTGCTCCTGAGACTTTTCCTTAACTTAATTATTATTTCATTGGTGCATATTCATCCATCATCTAAAATAATAGGTTTTATTTTCACATTGTAGTGATTTGAATGGAAATGTCCCCCCACAGGATCAGATATTGGAATACTTGTCACTAATTGGTGATGCTGTCTAATTTTGAGAGGTGTGGTCTTGCTGGAGGAAGTAAATCACTGAGGGCAAGGCTTTGAGTTTAAAAGCCTCCATCAGCTCAGGTTCACTCAACTTCATACTTGTAGTTAAGGATGTGAGTTCCAGGTTCTTGGTCCTGCCACTATGCCTGCTTGATGCTATGTTTCTCCACCATGATATTCTCTTATCCTTGTGGAATCATAAGCCAAAGTAACCTGTTTCTTCCTTAAATTTCTTGGGGTGGTGTCTATCACAGCAACAGAAACGTAACTAATACACTTATGCATACGTCATATTCTTCAATCACATTTACCTATATTCCATTGTCCTTTCTGTCTGTTTGTTCCATCCTCTTCCTCCCTGATGCTCTTTAGGATTCCCAAGTAATATCCTCTTACTTTCATATTACACACACACACACACACACACACACACACACACACACACACACGCACACACTCATGCACACACACTCTCACACACATATACTCCTTATATGAGAGAAAAAATGTAGTATTTGTAAGTTTGGTTTATTTCACATTTCATGATGAATTCCAATTCGTATTGTTTTCTTGCAAATGATGATTCTATTCTTCTTTATGGTTGAATAAAACTCATATATAGATGACCCCAGAAACTCATATACACTTAACTAAGACTAAATAACTGTCCTTCCCTATCAGGGAAGGTTATCCTTTTTGATGAAGCATGTACCTTTTGTAGGGACACACGAGGAGTTGTGAGGGAGGAAGATGACACCCATCTAGCCAGCTCTATCACTCAGATAAACCCAAGTGATCATCAGGGTGACAGATATCTCATCCTGGTCATGCTCATATTCCCATGTCCTGGCAGTTGTGAACAGGACTGCAATAAACATGAGTGTGGGCAAAGTTTCCATTAAGGATCAGATGGCAGTTCTAGTCTTGAGGAACCTCCAAATTGATTTCCAAAGTGGCAGCCCCAAGTTTGTTCTTTACTCCAGGGAACCAAACCCAAGTGATATAACAGAGCCCACAGCAGTGGTAACGTTCCTCCCCAGTACTGTGTCTCCTTATTTTTTCTTCTTTTTTCTTATGTCTTGGTGCTTAAAAGTCTCAATGTGTTATGAATCCCAAGAGGAGAGGAATGCTTAGCCATGACAGGCCTCTTATTTCCCATTCTTTTATTGCTACTGCATGAGTGCCTTACTGACAGGCTTTCGTAACTTTGTTCTCAGAAAAGGGTGATTATCTGGATGCCTGCTCTTACTCACACTGCTGAGGTCTGGGAGTCGTGTGTGTGTGTGTGTGTGTGTACCAGGGTTTGGGAAGGGTGTAAAGTGGACTAAGGGAAGGGAGATGGTTTTCCCCAGTGTTGCCCTTGCAGGTTGTATGGCTCTTTTTCTTTCTCTTCTTTAGGTCCCCTCTGCAGGGCCTTTAGGTTTCCCTCTTCTTCCCTCCTGTGGATTCACTGCTCCCTCCCAACCCCTTTGCAAGCAGCCCCTTTATCACCCTCCTGCAGACTTCAGTATGTTGTCTGCCTGCCTCCCACTGGGCCCCTGGTGACAGCTTCCCTGGCTATGGTCATTGTGGCATGCGTTGAATTTAAAATGTAAGAACTGACTTTTTCTTTATTTCATCTTTGTGCAACAACAATCCTTTCCTGAGTCTACAATAAACTTGTATAGTTTGAGTCAAGAGATTTTTTGGAAGAATAGAAATAGGAAGAATGAGCAGAGAGAATAAGGGAGCTACTGTAACATGAGGGCTTGCTTTGTCGGGGTTTCTGTCCTACCCAATTCCCGCCGCTATTTAGCCCCAATGAAAATCACACAGAGGTCTCCAGAAGATTATAAACTGATTGGTCCATTAGCTCAGGCTAAGTATTAGTTCTTATAAGTTATATTAACCCATTATTCTTATCTATGTTAGCCACATGGCTCAGTACCTTTTTCAGTGGGGCAGATCACATCCTGCTTCTTCTGTGGTCTGGGCAGGAGTGGGAAGGAATGGGCTTCCTCCTTCCCAGAATTCTCCTGTTCTCATTGCCCCAACTTTACGTCCTGTCTGGTTGGTCCACCTATACTTCCTGCCTGGCCAATCAGCGTTTATTTAAAACATGAGTGACAGAATACAGACAACTCTCCCACACCAAGCTACCAGACAGAAAGAAAATGGAAGTGTATAGTATTTTAAATTATTAAGACTACTATTTAATTCTTTATTGTTATTGTTTTTATTAGCATTTGGATTAAGAAGACAGTATTATGGAGGCTAAGGCAAGAGACCTATATGTTTGAGGTCAGCCTGGACTACTCAGTGAGTTCCAAATCAGCCAAAGATACAGAAAGATTCTGTCTATAGATAGATAGATAGATAGATAGATAGATAGATAGATAGATAGATATTGTGCATCTTAATAATAAAATTTTGAAAACTGTCAGAATTAGTGATCCATTTACATCCTAAATGTTATATGAGGAAAACTGAAGTCTAGAAAGGAGAATTTAATTCAGTTATTTATTGAATGAATGCACTACCAAACATTCCTGAGCAAGCCTCTGTACTAAAAACTGTGAATTTAACTTCCTTTTTTTTTTTGATTTTTTGAGACGGGGTTTCACTGTAGTTTTAGATTCTGTCCTAGAACTAGCTCTTGTAGATCAGGCTGGCCTCAAACAGAGATCCACCTGCCTCTGCCTCCTGAGTGCTGGGATTAAAAGCATGCACAGAGATGGCTCAGTGGTTAAGAGCATTGCCTGCTCTTCCAAAGGTCCTGAGTTCAATTCCCAGCAACCACATGGTGGCTCACAACCATCTGAAATGAGATCTGATGCCCTCTTCTGGCCTGCAGGCAGACATACAGACAGAATATTATATACATAATAAATAAATAAATATTTTTTTAAAAACTGTGAATTTAACATTACAGTGTCCCTGCCTTTGCTGGGCTCATAGGGCCCTAGACAATAATCCTTACAGACTAAGCATGCAGTTGACCACAGCCTTTGATTGTTAGTTTGGCTGCATGCTGAGGTGACCAGGGCAAAACCAGTTAGGATCTACATCCTAAACACTATCATTGTGGCTTAAGGCTCTAGTCAAGCATCAGAGCAAAGAGAAGTGGATTCCAGACAAAGGCCAGCATGGCAGGAGGTGAAGAGGCATTCTCAGGACTGGAGTAAAAAGTTCTGGGAGCAAATCTAAAGAAGAAGGCCAGGATCAGACTCTGTGGTGTTGTGGGCCTTTGGAAGAGTTCTGCTGTGTGGCTGATGTTGATAAGGTGGTAGACAGAACAGACTGGGGCAATCTGGAGTTGAGGGAGAAGGGGCCAGGTGGTGGGAATTCTAAGGGATGCTTTTTCCTCTTTCACTGTGTGTGTGAAAAGCACAAGAAGGTGAGGATGAGGACACTGAACAGTGTTCCTGTGGTTGGACCCTGGTGTGAGTAGAAGATGAAACTACAGGAAGCTGTGACTTGGGATGATATCTTGAGAGAATTTCAGACAGAACCCTGGCAATATAAGGAGTGATGTACCAGGTTCCTGAGAGAGACACAGCCACCAAATGTCAGAATGGGACCAATGAAGAGAATCTTCCAGACCTGATGTTCTCTGATTCTCTAGAGTGACTATACATTCAGCCAGCATAACCACAGAAACTTGTTGAGTAATTGCTATGGTTTGAATATGCAAAACCCCCACAGGCTCTGCGCTAGTCAGTTTGTCTTTTGTTGTTGCTTTATCAACTAGAAACATGCTGGAATTATCCGGAAAGAGAAAACTTCAACTGAGAAAATGCCACTTTAAGATTGGACTACAGGCAAGTCTATGGTGCATTTTCTTGAATAATGATTGATGTGGGAGGGTCAAGTTCCTGTGGGAGGTTCCACCCCCAAGTAGGTAGTCCTGCATTGTTTAAGAAAGCAGGCTGAGCATGCCTTGGAGAACAAGTCAGTGAGAAGCATTCTCCCATGGTGTCTGCTTCAGTTCCTGCCTCCAGCGTCCTGCCCTGATATCTGACAAAGATGGACTATGACATGGAAGTGTAACCCAAATAAACACTTTCTTCTCTGAGTTGCTTTTGGTCATGGTGTTATTCTAGGAAGTTCTGACCCCTAAGAATAGAGTTACCTGTGAAAGTAGTGAGCCTTTGAAGGCTAGACCCTAGCTGCTGTTCTTTTTCCTGCTCTACCGTATGGTGAGCAGCTTTTCCACATGCCCCTGTCACCATAGTGGACACTTCCCCACTGCGGTAGACTGAACCCCCTGAAACTGGACCTGAAATGAATCTTTCCCAACTTAAGCTGTTTTCTGCAAGTCTTTGGTCACAGTAATGCAAAAGTAGTCCGTGAGGTCATGAAGGGAGAATGCAGAGGGGTGTTCATAGGCCTGGGGCATCATGAAAAAAGGTCTATACCATTCCCCAATATGCGACCTTACGTCATATTCTTGGAGCCACGGTAATAAGTGATTATACATTTGATGGCTTAAAACAATAAAAATTCACCTATAACATTTGTGGAGGTGAGAAGCTGTGGTTTAGGTCCTGAGAAGAGGGAAGGCTCCATTGTCAGCTCCAGGTCCGATTGGCCTGAAGAGCTGCCTGACTTAGTATCATTCATAGTTTTGCCTTCATCTTGTCCCCCGTGTCTCTTGTTTGTCTCTTGTAAAGGATGCATTCTCAGATGTAGGGACATACAGATAAGCCAGGACGATTTACTTAATGTTCTGGTTTAGTTTGGGTAATAAACATCATGACCAAAAGCTACTTAGTGAAGAAATTGCTTATCATATCTTATAGGTTTGAATCTATGTTAAGGGAAGCCTGGGCAGGAACTCAAGCAGGGGCCTGGAGGCAGAAACTGAAGCAGAGATGATGGAGGAACACTTCTCATGGCTTTACTTTCCTTACATGCACAGCCCAGGCCCACATGCCCAAAGTTACCACTCACAGCCCCTCCTTAATTAGCAATTAAGAAAATGTCACACAGGACATGCCCACAGGCCAATTTAATGGAGGCAATTCATCAACTGATGTTCCCTCTTCCCAGGTGTGTGAAGTTGACAACCAAGATTAGCTGTCACAAGCCTACATCTCCATACACAAACACATAGCTGTTGAACAATAACCTTAACCTTGTCTTGAATATCTCATGTTAATATCACAATATAAAACTTAGAAAAACTTTAAGTTTGTCTTTATAAATTTCAACACTTTAAAAGTCCAAACTCTATCTTAAAAATCCAAAGTCTCTCAACTGTATAATCCAAATAAATTACATACTTATCTTTTTAACTTCAAAAGGGAATAACCAGGGCATAAAAATAATCAATCTTAAGCAAAACCAAAGACCAGCAGCATAGCTCAATGTCTGATACCTGAGATTAACTCACGATCTTCTGTCTCCTAAGGGCTTGAGCAGCTCTCCTTCTCTGGTTCTACCATCAGCAGCACAAGCAGCATGTATCATGGACTCAGGCCACGTATATTCTATATTTGCCATTGTTCTTGATGGACCTCCCACTGTCTTCATGGCTACAATATCCTGGGGTCTTCATTGCATCTGAGGTTGCCTCTTCACCAGTGGCCTTCCTTGGTCTCTCAGAGTGCCAAGCTCCATCCACTTCTCTCCATGACTCTTTTGACCTTAGGGTCTCCATTGTAATTGAGGCATCATTTCTCTTCCAACCCTACCACACAGTGCTAAGCCTTAGCTGTTCTCTATAACCCCATCATACCTTCAAAACCAATACCACGATAAAGACTCTTATACATTATCAAGTTCAGCTGCCATCTTAAGATACAGCATTGGCCTCTGGACCACAGCTTCTGTATGTTGACCCTAAGATAATATTTCTAAGAGATTTCAGCTCAATGACGGTGGTCTCATTAATCACAGCTGACTTTCAGCCCCAGCTAGCCAGCACTGACTGTCCCAGTAAAAGCAGGATTCACTTCTACAAATTCTAAATTGAAAATAATCATACCAACAGCCCCAATAGCGTCTTTGTTTCCCTATGAAACTTTGCAATCCATGCTGTCTGCATTTCTTTCAGAAGTTTTCTCTTCCAGGCTCACATAGAACAGCCCATTAAATGCTAATCACTTAGTAGCCCAAAGTGTCTCAACCTTCCACAATCCTCCCAAGAAAACAATATGGTCAGGAACATCCTAGAAATGTCCTATTCTCAGTACCTACTCCTGTTCTGGTTTTACTTCCTGTGGTTAAACATTTGGATGAACACCATGACCAAAAGCAACTTGTGGAGGAAATGATTTATTTCATCTTACAGATTACAGTCCATTTTTGAGGAAGCCATGGCAAGAACTCCAGTCAGGAATCTGGGGGCAGGAACTAAAACAGATGCCATGGAGAAACACTGCTTTCTGATTCGTTTTCCCAGGCTCAAGTTCAGCTATCTTACTTTAGCTTTCTATATCCTGGGTCAACATGCATAGGGATGATACTACCCATAGTGGACTGGAATCTCCTGCATCAATCAGGAATTAAGAAAATGCCCCTCTTAGGTGCCCAAAGGCCAGTCTGATTGAGGCAATTTTCTAAAGGTAGTTCTCTCTTCCCAGGTACGTCAAGCTAACCACCAAGATTAGCCATCACATGTAGTTTGGCATCCTTGCCTTAGCTGTATCAGCGGTGTGTGCTAAGACCTGTGTGCTAAGTAGGATTCCCAATTGCAGATTCCAGGTTAGGAGACAAGCGTGCCATTTTAGAGACCACTGCAAACCAGCTCCCTGATGTGAAGGTGCTCACACAACACTCTCACAAGACTTGCTGATGTATCGGGTTGTTTCCCAGATCTACACAAAAGCCAAGTGAGGTGAAGAAATTCCCTCCACTGGAAAAACCCTTCAGACCTAATCCATGGACCTAAGTCATTACTGGTCAGACATTACTTTTATAAGCTGTCAGTATAAAACTGTAGGTGATTTTTCTAACCAATCTACAGGGAGACATGGCAAGAATCACAGCTTGCTGGGATCCCCATGGATCTTGGTGTCTAAAGAGAATTCCCTGGTGCCTGATCTGCAGACATGAGCTCTGCTGTGGACTATGCCTGCTACCCAGCATCTTCCAGATTCTGGAATCTTTTCTCAAAAGAACCTCAATTCTGAGAAATTAAATCCGAAGTCACTCTTCCAGGGAATCCTCCTCATAGAATTCACCTGAATGTGCTACTTAGCAGAGTTCTGTTTAATTCTAGACAAGGAAATTGTTTCAAAAGTGTGTTTCTGTATTCAGCTGTGCCATCCATATTCTTGTCCCAGGCCTCTGAGATGGCGAGTGTTACTACGTGCTAAAGATTGTTTGCTAAAGGCAGCAGTAGCTATCCTGGCGCCCACCCAACAGCAGTTCTTATGGGAACTGCCATATCTCCACTCTGCTGCTGAGCCTGTGGAAGAGAAAGATAATGACATTTTCTTCTCCCCTTTAAACCATGTCACAAAAGGTAAATAGGAACTTAGGTCTCCAAAGAAATTTCCCCAAACTTCTGAAAACATTCTCTGCAAAGAAGGCCATTGTGCTACCACTTGAACATCTCCACAAAGGAGAAATATCAAGAGAGAAACCCTGGCTTGAAAGAGGGGTTGGCCTGTGGCTGGTGCTTCCAAGGCAGCATTCATTGTCTTCCCAGATTCGGTAGGTGTCAGATCCAGGCTAAGCAGGACTGAGGAGGCAGTCCCCATTGCTCTAATTCAAAGTTTGCATGGAAAAGATACAGGTTCATTCTGCTGGCAGTGCATGAGGGGTAACTCTGTGAAGCCAGGGAAGGGAAGCCAGCCTGCTGAGCCAGATCCAGCAAGCTCCATGATTAGCAGCCGAGATGGTCATATTCGTGTTAAAATCATAAGCAGTTAAAAGTACCTCTCTAATGCACTTCATCCCTCTCTTTGGAGGTCTCACTTTGAGCCACCAGGGCTGAGTTACTACCAAGTTATTAAAATTTTCAAGTATAGATTCCCATGCTCTATAAGCTCCTACATAGCTCAAGGGCATGAGATGTTCACCATATACCCAGCAATTCCCAAATGTCTAAACTGGCCTCTTTGATGCTGGTTAAGCAGGGCTTTGAATAGTTAAATGGTGCATCTGTGTCTCTAGCTATATCTTTAACCATATCTATTTAAAACCCAAAACCTTCTGGGTTTATATCTCATTGGTAGAAGGCTTGTCTAGTGTGTACAAGTCCCCGGGCTCCTTGCTCACAGACAACCAAAACAAAACACACACACACACACACACACACACACACACACACACACACACACCTCTTTCTCAATTATTGCTATTTTAAATGAGTAGTTGCTTGTCCCACAGTGGTAATGATCAAGCAAGTGCAGGACCTGGCATTGTATTCTGAGTCTTGACCCCCGTTGACTGTCTGCACCAGCTCTGCATTGCCAATTGACCCAAATACAGAGCAGAGCCAGTCAGAGGGGCATTGCAACCCTGTCTCAAGCAGGACCTTGTAAACAGCAGTGCTTACCATCTCAAAGCACTGCCCTCTTCCCCCAAAGCCCCACTCACTTGTGTCTCTCAGATGACAGAATGTCATGGAGTGACGGAATGGAAGAGGAACATTCGGCTGGCAACCACAAACATTTGTTCTAGGACACAAAGATGTCTCTCTCTTGCCCACCCCATGTCCCCTGTCTTTCTGTCAAGTGATAGGAACCGCAGCTTTTCTTCTGCCCCACCCCCAAACTTCCAAGCATCTGTTCATCCTTCAACTGCCTGAAGCCTTTGGGCCAGATTTTTCCTCTCCTGTAACTACCTCCTAATTTCTTGTTTCCAGTGTTACTCCTTTGTAGTAATGTTGACTTATATAGCAAATCAATCTTCTTTGAAAACAAATGAACCGAAGCTGGGCACACCTACCCACACTTGGCCATCTTCCCGCCAGCTGTTGGAGCATACCTACCTTCCTTACTGTGAGACGACTTTCTATACCTTGCAGCCTTAACCCTCTACCCAACACGTTCTCCCTCTGTGTTCATTTCGACAACATACTGGGCAGAAGCAAACTCTGGCTCACAGTCCAGAGGACACAGTCCATCATGGTTGGGGAGAGGCTACATCAATGGCAGTGAGACCATATAGCATGGCTTGTTCACATCTCAGAGGACCAGAGGCAAAGAGAGTGGAAGCCAGGTTGCGCTACACCCTCAAATTCTTTTGCTGCCTGGAACTTACCTCTGCCAATCTCCTCAAACAGCACCACCAGTTGGGGTTTAAATGCATGAGATTTGGGAGACATTTTTAGCTCAAACCTCAACACCATCTACCATGATGCTCTACCCATATGCTAGTGAATTTGGCCTTCTCTGAGCAAGAAGGAAATGTGTGAGCCTGGTTCCAGCTATGCCCAAACATGAGTAATTAAAGAGTTGTTTATTAGCTCTGATAACAGACATGCACCTAACCCCCTCACAAACATTGTAATTTTCCTGCTCTCAGAAAGATATGGGCAAGCTGTTGTAAAGGCTGAACTAATTGCTGAAGGGGGTTCAGTTCTCTTTGCCTCCAACTGGCATTTACTGCAGACTTGTATGGTCCAAAATGCTCTCACTTATCATAAATTCAACTTGCTTCTAAGCTGATGCTTTGCATATTGAAGGGACCATTTAATAAAGATTTTAGAGAGTGTATTCCATGGAGCACTAGTTCAGCCAGGGGCTAAGAACTGTTTAGTGTTCTCTCTTTATAATAACAAGCTCCTATCTTGTTCTCCCCCCACCCCCAACGGCTTCTCAATGTCTTCAATGTATTGTGTGATATGATCTCTCTTTCTCTCTTCCTCTCTCCCTTCATCCCCCCTCTTCTCTTTTCTTTTCTTTTTCCATCTATCTTCTCCCCATCTCTCATTTACTCAGTCCCTCCTTCTCTCCAGGGCCTAAACACAGAGCTTCGTATATGCTAGGCAAACACTATACCCTCAGGCTCTGTCTATCTATCCATCCACCTATCTATCTATCCATCTATCTATCTATCTATCCATCTATCTATCTATCTATCCATCTATCTATCTATCCATCTATCTATCCATCCATCTATCTATCTATCTATCTATCTATCTATCTATCTATCTATCTATCTATCTATCTATCTATCTATCTATC
>PVIU01033344.1:0-12489 GCA_004026605.1 Ondatra zibethicus
AGAAGCTCCCCAAAAGGAGAAAGGATGCTTCAGGAGGGCATATGACCTGTTCTGTGGGCTGGACCAGGAGAAAGGACCAAAGCTGACTAAGGAAGAGGAGGAAGCCATGAAGCTGAAGATGACAGACACTTCTGAGAAGCCTTTGTGGAGGACAGTGGTGAATATTAATGGCATCATCCTTTTGGCTGTGGCTGTCTTTTGCTATGCCTATTTTGCTTGAATCCTGCCTTCTGGTGTAGACTTGGCAAGTCTGACTTTGTTATTTCCCTTTAGACCATTCTGTGGTTGTTTGGGAGAAATTTGTAAATTTTTCCCATTGGGATTAAATATGTATATGTGTGATTTTAGAGTTGCTGGAAGGAAATAATTACATTGCTGTGAACTTTTGCATTTGAAGCCAGTGTGGCACACGCATCTGCCTCTACTAGAGTTTAAGAAGAGAAATTGACACCGATCTAGGAAAAGTCCAACATAGTCACAGAAGCCCATGTGGTCTCATGCTACGCTGCCTCAGTACATCCAGCTTGTAACTATTGTTTATAAATCCTTCAATAAGATTATTTTTAAAGTTGTAGTCTGGTTTCTGTCATTTTCCTACCTGACTCCTCCTCCTTTGTTTTTAAGAAATCTTTACCAATTACTCATATCTTAGATTTTTTTCTAATAAAAAGAAAATCATTTTGACAAATGGATGACTGTCCAGAAAATGAGGGCAGCGACCTTATCCTAGGAATTTGTTTCTTAAAGTGGTGGTCTCAAGGGGACAGTATTTACCTGCAGTGTGGGGACTCACACCAATTGGGGGTGCAGACAATCTTGAGCACTGGGAATTTTCTGTTCTTAAGGAAATTCCCAATACATGTCTCCTATGTTTGTTACTCATCTCGGTGTTTGCTGTGCACAAAGTGTCTTAGCTGCTCAGGAATGTACATTGACTCCATTAATTTTATGGTATTTTTGATGGATGCTGCTTGGTCCTTGCTTAGTTTGTACTTAATTTTATTATTTTTGTGGCTGCACAAAGTATACCTCTGAGTTATGGAGAACACTGCATTTCCTTGTGGCCCCTGCCTCATGGTGCTGATGTTGACATGGAATATGTTCTTAGAAGTTGACACTGAGTGATATAGGACAGAGCAAATGCTCCTGCTGGGCCATATGCCATCCAGACACAGTGCACCTTCCCAGGAATCATTGACCTAATTAGCCCAAGGCCCTCTTTCCCATGTGTTCCCATGGCCACATTGGTTGCCTTTTAAGGTGTCCCTTTTGGTGATCACCCACTTACACTGCTAAAGCAGGTGCCCTTATCTCTAGGTGGCAGTGCTTGGCTGTCTGGAGCTAAGGAGGAAGAAGAATGTTGATGCTGAGCTAGTTTTCCATGGGAAAATAATTTTCATTTACCTTAACATTAATGAATTAATTAAAGTTACCCTTACAAAAAATCTCAATTATTTTGTATTATTATCCCTTTGAATCTAGGAAATCATCATGTTATTGTAGAATGATTTTAAGCTAGCTTGCAAAAGACCTGAGTAAAGTCTTGGGCATAGATCTGGCTCCCAGAGTAAATGGATGGCTTGTGTTATACGAAAGAAAACCTGGAGAGAGTTGCTTGAGGTGTCGTCTCCTTCCCCTTCTGCTAGACTGAGAAGATGGAAAGTGGGGAGTTTCTCACGGCCAGCCCGGCACAGAGTGCTGTCTCGGAGGGCTTGGTGGTAGGGTGTGAGTCTTGAGATGAGGAAGGGGAGGACTGAAGCTTGTGGGAGGAAAGGGCAGTGTGAACTATCTGACTGTTTTGTTTTCAGTTCTTGGCATTGCCAATGATTAACTGTATATATTGTAATAAATTATTTTGTCTGAGCTGTGTGTTTTTCTCTGTGAAAGATAGAAAATCTTGGTGCTCATAGGCTCTCCTGTGGCGTGGAGAAGAATCTTTGGAAAGGGGATGGGAGACACATGCAGGAAAGTGCCATGCAGATGCCATGTTAAGTTATATTATAGTCCCAGTGTTTAAATGGTATTTATGTTGATAAAAATGAAAGCACTAAAATTCTAACAACTTTGAAAAACTACAGATAGAAAGTGAACTTAATTGTGGTTAGCATTCAGATATGGGACACACATACACACACACACTCAAACAATTAAAAACTATAGTCAAAACATGGCATAGAGGTGTGAGCCTATATTCTCAGGTACTAGAAAGTCCCAAACAGAAGGAACACTTGAGCCCAAGAGTTCGAGATAGTCTAGGGAACATAGTCATATCTCAACTCCAGAAAAAATGTAGCTATTCAACCTAAAATACAGGTTGTCCTCTGAATTCAGATAGTGTTTAGGACTTTGGATCTTTTAGATTATCTTTTGAGGTTAGGGAGTGAACCAAGTCTTAGCTCCCCACCTACGGTCACCTCTAAGACCAGGGAAATGTGTCAAAGCTTCTGTCTTCACTCATGGTTGCCCTCTGAGGTCAGGGAGTGCACTGAGACTTTGTATTACTCCACTGGTCACCCTTTGAGGTTAAAGAATGCATGGAGACTTGGTCCCCCAGCCAGAGCATCCTCAAAGGTCAGGGAGTGCAGTGAGATTTCAGCCCCACACTGATGGTTGCCTTTGGAAGTCAGAGAGTGAGCAGAGACTCTGGTACCGACCTGTCTCCACACAGCTCTCATTTCCCTCTAGAACTAGTCCTGATTAATGTCACACCCAAGGTCACCACAGCAAGTCTCCTCAGGTCCCCTGCTGCTCATGCCTTTCCTTCCATTTCTCTGTAACCCCCCCTTCTCTCCATCTCTCAAAGAACAGAGGACTCCCTGGCTTATAGGATGTTCTAGTTTTACTTCTGCTGCTGGATCAACCTTCTGACATAGAGCCACATGGGGAAGGAGAGGGTTTAGTCAGCTTCTAACTCTAGGTTATGGTCCTCGATTTCAGGGAATTCAATGCAGAAACTCAAGCTAGTTACATCACATCCACAGTCAAGAGCAGTGAGAAACAAATGCACCCATGCTTCTTTTCAGCTAACCTTGTTCACCAGTATACAGGTCAGGGTCAGCCCATGAAATGGAGACACCCACACTCTGGGAAAGAAGGAAATTCCTACAGAGAACCCAGGGACTACCTTATCTAGATAATCTTTAATTGAGGCTCTCATTCCAGGTGACTCTAGGTTGGTTCAAGCTGTTAGTTAAAGCTAACCAGTATCTCCATTGACTCAGTTAAAGCTAACCAGCATATTTGTGACTCAGTTAAAGCTAAGCAGCATCTCTGTGACTCAGCTAAAGCTAACCAGCACCTCCATGACTCAGTTAAAGCTAACCAGCACCTCCGTGACTCAGTTAATGCTAACCAGCACCTACGTACCTCAGTCTCCCAGGAGCTGAGACCGTTGTGTTATCGGATTATATTTTACCCCTTTTTCCAGTCTACCTTTACCAAATTTTCTCTCCCGCTCAACTACTCCCCCTTCTATGTATGCCCTCCTCCTCTGCTTCCTATGTGAGATTTCTTTCTTATTTGTTTTTATACCCATATAACTAATGTATTAGTGTAGTAGGAGAGAGCCACTTGTTGGTTTCTGCTGCCCAAAACTGAATTAATCACACAGAAACTGTATTATTTAAATCACTGCTTGGCCCATTAACTCTATCTTCTTATTGGCTAACTCTTACATATTAATTTAACCCATTTTTATCAATCTGTGTATCACCATGTGACTGTGGCTTACCAGCTAAAATTCTGTCCAGCTCCAGAGGGGCTACATGGCTTCTAACTCCACCCTTCTTATTCCCAGCATTCAGTTCCATCTTAGTCGCCTACCTAAGTTCTGCCCTGCTGTAGGTCCAAAGCAGTTTCTTTATTTATTAATGGTAATCACAGCATATAGAGGGGAATCCCACATCATCTCCCCTTTTCTGTTTAAATAAAAAGGAAGGCTTTATCTTCAACATAGTAAAATTACATATAACAAAACAGATATCAAGTAAGAATTACAGTTACAATATTTATATCTACTTTATCTATTATCATAACTAAGGAAAACTATAACTATCAATTCTTCCACTCCATCAAAGACTCCATAAGGATATAATATTACCTAAGTAAATAGCATGTGCATTATAAACAACTTTCAAAACTCTGGAAATGACAGAGACATCTCACTGCCTGGACAGTCACCCAAAGTTCTGTACTGTTGGGGCATCTATCTTCAGCCTACTGGCCCAGAGTATCTAGCAGACTAGTACTAGTATCATGAAGCAGGACATTTCCGCCTATATTTGCAGTTTGTTAGTCACTTTCTTCAGTGTCCTGCAGAATGTCTGACAAAATTTTTCATGAAGCAGGAACCCCAAAGGATCATCTCACCTTTAGGCAAGTTCAGCAGTCGTTTCTCTGTGGGTCCTGCAAGTCCAGTTAAGCAGTCCAGGCAAGAGCAGTTTCATGCCCAAATGGCTAGCCAACTCCATAAGGAGCCTCTTTAATGACCATCTTCCTCTTGAAGTAGATTGGTGCTGCCAGGAACAGATGTGACTCATTGTCATGTAAAGTCCTAAATTCTTAAACATTTTAAATGCCATATTCTGTAGTCTTTGAAAGGTTTGAAGAATACCTATCTATCTGAAATACATCTCTGTACATCTAGAAAACGTAACATGACTACAAGCTTGACTATTATAAATGATTATTTATTAGCCTATATTTCTTGATTATACATTACATTTTTAAATGAGCTGGACAAACAAAATACCTTAATCAAGATCAGAAATACATATACACAGTATATTAAGAGCTGCAAAGGCAAAAAGGTCAAGTAATGTATAAAGGTAAACCTATCAGAATTATACCTGACTTCTCAATGGAAACCATGAAACCCAGAAGGTCTTGGATAGATGTGCTGCAAACACTAAGAGACCATGGATGCAAGCCCAGACTACTATACCCAGCAAAGCTTTCTTTCACCCTCAATGGAGAAAACAAGATAATCCAGGAAAAAAACAGATTTAAACAATACATATCCACAAACCCAGCCTTACAGAAAGTACTAGAAGGAAAACCTCAACCCAAGGAAGCCAACAACACCCACAATAGCACAGACATCTGACAACCCTCCACCAACACAACTCAAAGAAGGAAAATACACAAACACTACCACCAAAAAAATAACCAGAGTTAACAACCCCGGGTCATTAATATCACTTAATATCAATGGACTCAATTAACCTATAAAAAGGCACAGGTTAAGAGGATGGTTATGAAAACAGGACCCAATATTCTGTTGTTTATGAGAAACACACCTCAACCTCAAAGACAGACACTACCTCAAGTAAAGGGTTGGGAAAAGGTTTTCCAAGCAAATGGACCTAAGAAACAAGTGGGTGTGGCTTTCCTAATATCTAACAAAATTGATTTCAAACAAAACTCAATCAGAAGAGATGGAGAAGGACACTTTATACTCATAACAGGAACAATTCATCAAGATGAAGTCTCAATCCTGAATATCTATGCCGCTAATATAAAAGCACCCACAGATGTAAGGGAAACATTACTGGAACTCAAATCACACATCAAACCCCACACACTAATAGTAGGATTTCAACACTCCTCTCTCACCAATGGACAGGTCAACCAGACAGAAAATTAACAGAGAAATAAGAGAACTAACAGATGTAATGAATCAAATGGACTTAACAAACATCTATAGAATATTCCACCCAAACAGAAAAGAATATACCTTCTTCTCAGCATCTCATGGAACCTTCTCGAAAACTGATCATATACTCGGTAACAAAGCAAACATCCACAGATACAAAAAAATTGGAGTAACCACCTGTGTCTTATCAGATCACCATGGAATAAAGTTAGAATTCAACAACAATTCTACACCTAGAAAGCCTACAAACTCATGGAAACTGAAAAGTCAACTACTGAACCACCCCTGGGTCAAGGAAGAAATAAAGAAATTAAAGTCTTCCTTGAATTCAACGAAAATGAAGACACAACATACCCCAACCTATGGGACACTATGAAAGCACTGCTAAGTGGAAAGTTCATAGCACTAAGTGCCCACATAAAGAAAATGGAGAACGCTCACATTAGAGACTTAACAGCACACCTGAAAGCTCTAGAAAAGAAAAGAAGCAGACTCACCCAGAAGGAGTAGAAGACTGGAAACAATCAAACTGAGGGCTGAAATCAACAAAATAGAAACACAGAAAACATCCCAAAGAATCAATGAAACAAAGAGCTGGTTCTTCGAGAAAATCAAAAAGATTGACAAACCCCTATGCAAACTAATCAAAAGGCAGAGAGAGAACACACAAATTAACAAGATCAGAAATGAAAAGGGGGACATAACAACAGACACTGAGGAAATTCAGAGAATCATTAGGTCCTACTACAAAAGCTTGTACGCCACAAAATTGGAAAATGTAAAAGAAATGGACATTTTTTTTTTTAGATAAGTACCATATACCAAAATTAAATCAAGACCAGGTGAACATTTTAAATAGGCCTATAAGTCACAAGGAAATAGAAACTTTCATCGAAAACCTCCCAACCAAAAAAACAAAAAGCCAGGACCAGATGGTTTTAGTGCAGAATTCTACCAGAACTTCCAAGAGAAGCTAATACCTATACTCCTTAATGTGTTCCACATAATAGAAACAGAAGAGTCATTGCCAAACTCTTTTTATGAAGCTACAGTTACCCTGATACCAAAACCACACAAAGACTCAACCAAGAAAGAGAATTATAGACCAGTCTCACTCATGAACATCTATACAAAAATTCTCAATAAAATACTGGCAACCAAATCCAAAAACAAATTAAAAAAATCATCCATTATGATCAAGTAGGCTTCATCCCAGAGATGCAGGGCTGGTTCAACATATGAGAATCTATCAATGTAATCCATCATATAAATAAACTGAAAGAAAAAAATAATCATTTCATTAGATGCTGAATAAGCATTTGACAAAATTCAACACCCCTTTATGATAAAGGTCTTGGAGAGATTAGGGATACTAGGATCATATCTAAATATAATAAAAGCAGTATACAGCAAGCCAACAGCTAACATCAAATTAAATGGAGAGAAACTCAAAGTGATTCCACTAAAATCAGGAACAAGACAAGGCTGTCCACTCTTTCCATGTCTCTTCAATATAGTGCTTGAAGTTCTAGCAATAGCAATAAAACAACATAAGGAGATCAAGGGGATTCAAATTGGAAAGGAAGAAGTCAAACTTTCGTTATTTGCAGATGATATGATAGTGTACATAAGTGACCCCAAAAACTCTACCAGAGAACTCCTACAGCTGACAAATACCTTCAGTGATGTGGCAGGATATAAGATCAACTCAAAAAAAAAATCAGTAGCCCTCCTATACACAAAGGATAAAGAAACGGAGAGGGAAATCAGAGAAACATCACCTTTCATGATAGCCACAAATAGCATAAAGTATCTTGGGGTAAGATGTGGAAAATCTATTTGACAAGAACTTTAAGTCTTTGAAGAAAGAAATTGAAGAGAATACCCGAAAATGGAAGGATCTCCCATGCTCTTGGATTGGTAGGATCAACATAGTAAAAATGACAATTCTACCAAAGGCAATCTATAGATTCAATGCAATCCCCATCAAAATTCTTCACAGACCTTGAGAGAACAATAATCAACTTTATATGGTAAAACAAAAAACCCAGGATACCAAAACAATCCTATACAATAAAGGAGCTTCCGGAGGTATTACCATCCCTTACATCAAACTCTATTACAGAGCCACAGTAATGAAAACAGCTTGGAATTGGCATAAAAACAGAGACATTGACCAATGGAATCGAATCGAAGACCCGGATATTAATCACAAACCTATGAACCCCTGATTTTTGACAAAGAAGCTAAAATTATACAATGGAAGAAAGAAAGCATCTTTAACAAATGGTCCTGGCATAACTGGATATCAACCTGTAGAAGAATGAAAATAAATCCATATCTATCACCATTCACAAAACTCAAGTCCAAATGGATTAAAGACCTCAATATAAATCTGACCACAGTGAACCTGATAGAAGAGAAAGTGGGAAGTAGCCTGAAATATATGGGCACAGGAGACTACTTTCTATGTATATCCCCAGTGGCACAGACAATAAGAGCAACAACGAATAAATGGGACCGCCTGAAACTGAGAAGCTTCTGTAAAGCAAAGGACACACTCATTAAGACATAAGGGCAAACTACTGAATGGGAGAAGATCTTCACTAACCCCACATCAGACAAAGGTATGATCTCCAAAATACATAAAGAACTCAAGAAACTAGACATTAAAATTCTAAATAACCCAATTAAAAATGGGGTACTGAACTGAACAGAGAATTCTCAACACAAGAATTTCAAATGGCCAAAAGATACTTAAGGACATGTTCAACTTCCTTAGCTATCAGGGAAATGCAAATCAAAACAACTTTGAGATACCATCTTACACCTGTCAGAATGGCTAAAATCAAAAACACCAATGATAACCTATGCTGGAGAGGATGTGGAGTAAGGGAAACACTCATCCATTGCTGGTGGGAATGCAAACTTGTGCAACCACTTTGGAAATCACTGTGGCGGTTTCTCAGAGAATTGGGAGTCAACCTACTTCAGGATCCAGCAATACCACTCTTGGGAATATACCCAATCATGCTACAAAAGCACTTGTTCAACTATGTTCATAGCAGCATTATTTGTAATAGCCAGAACCTGGAAACAACCTAAGTGCCCCTCAATGGAAGAATGGATCAAGAAAGTGTGGCACATCTACACATTAGAGTACTACTCAGCGGTAAAAAAAAAAAAAAAAAAAAAAAAAAAAAAAAAAAAAAAAAAAAAAAAAAAAAAAAAAAAAAAAAAAAAAAAAAAAAAAAAAAAAAAAAAAAAAAAAAAAAAAAAAAAAAAAAAAAATGACATCTTGAATTTTCATGCAAATGGATGGAAATAGAAAACACTATCCTGAGTGAGATAACTCAGACCCCAAAATATGAATATGGTATGTACTCACTCATTAGTGGATTCTAGCTATAAACAAAGACATTGAGCCTATAGTTTGCGATCCTAGAGAAGCTAAGTAATAAGGTGAACCCAAAGAAAAACATATATAGATCGTCCTGGAAATTGGAAGCAGACAAGATTGCCAGGCAAAAATTAGGAGCATGGGGATGGGGTGGGGTGGGGTGGGAGGAAGGGGAGAGGGGGAGAGAGAAGGGAGAAGGGTAGGGTTGGGGAGAGCTTGGGGTAGTGGGATGGTTGAGATGGAGGAAGGACAGATTTGAGAGCAGGGAAGAAGATATCTTAATTAAGGGAGCCATTTTGGGGTTGGCAAGAGGCTTGACTCTAGAGGGGTTCCCAAGTGTCCACGGGGATGTCCCCAGCTAGGACCCTGGGCAGTGGAGGAGAGGGTGCCTGAACTGGCCTTGTCCCGTAGTCAAACTGATGACTATCTTGAATATCACCATAGAACCTTTGTCCGGGGACAGATGGAGATAGACCCACATCGGAGCACTAGTCTGAGCTCCCAAGATCCAGTTGAAGAGCAGAAGGAGGGAGAATATGAGCAAGGAAGTCAGGACCATGAGAGGTTGGTCCATCTACTGAGACAGTGTGCCTGAGCTAATGGGAGCTCACCAAATCCAGCTGGACTGGGACTGAACAAAGATGGGATCAAACTGGACTCTCTGAATGTGGCTGACAATTGGGGCAGACTGAGAAGCCAATGATAATGGCACTGGGATTTGTCTCTACTGCATGTACTGGCTTTTTGGGATCCTATTCTATTTGGATGCACACCTTCCTAAGCCTGGATGGAGGGGGGAGGGCCTTGGACTTCCCAAAGGGCGGGGTACCCTACCCTTTCTTAGGACTTGAGGGGGAGAGGGGAGGGTAAGTGGGGGAGCAGGTGGGAAGTGGAAGGAGGGGAGGAAGTGGAAATTTTGAATGGTATTATTTATAAAGTAATAAAAAAATTAGAAAAAAATAAAAAAAGAAGAAAGTCAATTCATGATGTGGAAACAATAGAATCAATTATGTTTACAACAATAGACCTGGGCTGTTCACAACCTTGGTCAAGAAGCTTCTTTTTTCAATGGACAGCAGACAATACAGAAACTCACAACTGGTCAAAATGCTGTGAATCAAAGACTGAGTGCTCAACCCTAACTTGGCCATCTTCATCACCCATCCCACTTCTCAAGGTCCAGGGAACGCCCCAGAAGAGGAAATGGAAAGAATGTAAGACCCGGAGCATGGAAGGAATGCTATGGAATGCAGTCTTTTGGACCTGACATGACTATTGCACTCTTGAACTCATAGTAGCTGTGGATACCTGCACAAGGCCTGTGCAAGATCGAGACAGCCAGAATTTCAGAGATGGGACTGAAGATCTCCAGGCCCCACCCCTACTGAAGAGCTGCTATATACTATAACTGGCAGGTTATGGCTGCTCGAAGAGGAATCATTCTCTTTTTTTTTTTTTGAGGGTGTGGCCACCGGCAAGTTTCTCATGGTCCAGTGGATGACTTAATACCATGCACATATAGGCCTCACTAATCAGACTTACTGGGTTATAAAAAAAAAAAAGACATGAAGTTAGAAGGGGGACGTGTTGTTGGGGAGCATGTGGAAGGAGTTGGAGAGAAAGTAGGTGTGGCATATGATCATAGTTCATTGTATATATGTATGATGTTCTCAAGAATAACAAAAATATTTTAAAAGATGCAACTTGCCTTTCTCCTGTCCCCACTAACATTTGCTGCCATTTCCTGCCTCCCATCTTGAAATCATTTTCATTAATTTTTGTGGGGTTTTTTACTTTATATAACTTAGAGCAAAAAAGAACATACATTCTTATTTATGTCTGATTTTCTAATAAACAAAGTGAGTATACTATAAAATGATGGAAAGACTGAAGACAGCTAAACTGAAATGATGATGAAAAGTCAAAAGCTCAATAAGTCGAATAAGAGACTCAGAGGATGGCATCATCAATAGACTGACTCCTGGAGAACAGACTGTCAGGCCTGAAGACAAGGTAGAGGGATCAGATCACATAGTTGAGAGGTCAATGATAAATTCAAAACAATGAACAGAACATGAGAGACCATGGGGACACCATGGAAAAAACTATGAGTTTTGGGTATAAAAGAAGGAGAAGCATTTCATATCAAAGGCATGGCAAATATTTTTTATTAAAGTAATAGGAGAAAATTGCCCAAATCTAGGGAAAGAAACACCCATCCAGACACAAGAAACACAAAGAAACACCAAACAGGACCAGAGAAGAAACTACACATCATATTATAGTGAAAATAATAAATATATAGAGCAAGGAAGGTATACTAAAAGCTGTAAGACAGAAAGATCATCCCACATGTAAAGACAGGTCCATCAGAATGATGGCTGGCATTTCAGTGCAAACCTGAAAAGTCACAAGGGCTTGGAAAGATGTATTTCATGTTCTGAAAGATCACTACTGCTGAACTAGGCTAACATACCCAGCAAAACTCTCTAACATAATTGAAGGAGAAAGAAAATCTTTCTATGATAAAAAAGTACAAAGTAATCTATAATTACCAAGACAGAGAATAGAAGTATGAAAACTTCAGTATGAAGGGAAAGAAAAACACATCCAAGGGGCTACAGGGGAAAAATAAACAATGTTAACATAATTATTAATAATGAGAAGACTGTGGCACACACCTTTAATCTCAGCACTTGGGAGGTAGAGGCAGACAGATCTCTGTGAGTTCAAGGTCAACCTGCTCTACATGGTGAGTTCCAGGACAGCCAGAGTTATGCAGAGAGACTCTGTCTCAAAATTACAGACAGAGAGAGAGAGAGAGAGAGAGAGAGAGAGAGAGAGAGAGAGAGAAATTAGCAAATTGTCAGTAGTCAATGCACACCTTTCAATAATAATTCTAAATATTGTCTTGTAACCCTATCAAGAGACACAGACTAGCAGCTTGGATAAGAAAAAGGGATCTTTTTCTCTGAGAGATGGGAACCACAACTGAGAAAATGCCTCTGACTATAGACAAGCCTGTAGGGCATCTTCTTAATTAGTGATTGAAGCTGGAGGGCCCTGCCCATTGTGGGTGGAGCCATCCCTGGGCTGTTGGTCATGGCTTCTATAAGGAGGCAGGTTGAGCAAGCCATGGAGGACAAGCTGCATTCTTCCATGGCCTCTCTATCAGCTCCTGTCCCCACGTCCCTGCCCGGCTTGAGTTCCTGTCCTGACTTCCTCCAGTGATGAAACTGATGTGGAAGGTGCAAGCCAAACAAACCCTTTCCTCCCAGTTTGCTTTTGGTCGTAGTGTTTTATCACACCAATAGTAAATCTAATTAGGACAGAAGGTCATTTCATTCTGATTAAGAGAACAATCCATTAAGAGGATATTACAATTCTAAACATATATATCCTGAGCACAGATGGACCCAACTTCATAAAATAAGTA
>PVIU01033345.1:0-12490 GCA_004026605.1 Ondatra zibethicus
TCCGGCCCCCTGCAGGAACTAGCCCTCTCCTCCGGCCCCCTGCAGGAACTAGCCCTCTCCTCCGGCCCCCTGCAGGAACTAGCCCTCTCCTCCGGCCTCCTGCAGGAACTAGCCCTCTCCTCCGGCCCCCTGCAGGAACTAGCCCTCTCGTCACTCCACACTGTGGCTCAAGCACTGCCCGACTCATGGTCCCTTCACCCTGTAATACATCAACGATGCTCCTGTCCCTTCTCATCTCTGAAGCTGTGCCAGAAGAAAAGATAACTGTCCCTTGTCAGCGACTCGATCTTGTTGGTTTGCCAAGGGATGAATGTAGAGATGAAAAAGCCGAAAGCCGAGGGCTGAAAGCATAGAGCAAAATCCTAGCAGCTTGGAGTGTGACCCAGAGAACTGCAATGCCTACAACTGGGGCCCAGTGACTGCTGGCGCCTCACCCCGATGGCCAGTCTCAGGAAGGACAACTGATGCTGTAAAATGTACTTTCTAACAAGCTAGTAAGCTGCCCACCTCTTATCTGTCCAAATATAACTCGGCACAAATAGACCAATAAGCCAGGTGACTTTTCTCTAGTGCTGTGTAAGGAGCTCATTTCTCCTCAATAGAGTGATTTCTTCTCCGTCTCTCCCTTTCTTCCACCTCTATCTCCCTTCTGCTCTCTCCCCATCTCCTTCCTTGTCTCTCTGAGAATTTTCTCATTGTTTCTGTCTACACTGTCCATTCTTTATTAAAAATTTTCATATCAAATTTTTGTCTGGTAAATGTTTTACCCATGAATTTTGTTTGGCCTTATCATTTTAGACACAACACAACATATCTAACTTGTTCATTTCCTGATATATTTAACTCTCCTTTCCTTTTGCTTGGCTCCTAGTAACAACCTCCCTCCACTTCCCCAAGACACACATATGACAACAACATGGTGTGGGGCGCATGCTCTTCACCACAATCTCTAAGAGAGGGCGTGAGCCACTGTCCATGAGTCACTTCTCACCTCCTTTTCCCAAGGGAAAAGAAAGAAAAATCCAAATGGAAAAGCAGAGACACAAACACAAAGAGGGGAGAAAAGATGGAAATGAGACAAAGTAGTCAGAGAGAGGAAGAACGCTCACTAAACCAGCCTTTCTCAACCTATGGATTGTGACCATCAGAAAACACATTGGTCTGATGGTCTTAGGAACTGAGACACCACTCAGTAGTAAAATTACAGTTATGAGATGGCAACAAAAAATAAAAATTGTGGTTGGGGGTTTCTAAGAACATCAGAAATAGGTGTTTTCCAATGGTCGTGACCCACAAGTTAAGAATCACTGCACTAAACAGTACAGAAAGACAAGGGGAAGAACAAAGAATTAAATCGATTGAAACATAATGAGGAATGAAAATACTGAACCCGGAAGCTTCATCCCTATTGTCTAGTTTTGATAATGCTAGGAGGTGCTGTGCAATACAGAGGAAAATGCCATCTTTAGTTGTACCCAGCTGTGAACTCTGGCACCTGACATGCCCAGTGGTATAATAGTGGCATTAATTTTATGACAGTAACAACCACTTTACTAGGTTTAATAGGCTGACTAAGTCCTATTTCACAAATTGAAACCCATACTTGGTACTGTTACTGAGACTAAAAACTTGTGACTAGACCAGTCACAAAGCCCAAAGAAGACTTATTACTTATTACTCTGTAACATGGGCATAAAATTACATGGACTCCTAACGACTTTACTGTTATACACATAGACAACATACCTCTCAACCCTCATTGGAGAAGTTCCTTTTTGCAGGAAATGGCAAATATCACAGGGACTTACAATTGGTCAAGGTGCAGAGACAAGAGCCTGAACAATGATTAATCCCAAATCAGTATTTTTATCCCTTCCTCCCAAAGTTCAGGGATCATTGTGAAGAGGGTGCAGAAAGATTCTAAGAGTCAGAGGTGGAGGGTAACTACCAGGAAGAGTTGTTTTCCAGGCACACCAGGACAGCTGTACACATGAACTCGCAGCAGTAGAGACAGCATGCACAAGCCGTGCAGAAACTCAGCCAGATAAAACCCCAGCATGGAGAGAGAGGTGGGAATGGAGCCCTTACTCCGAGCCGAGAGAGCAGCTGATAGCTGCTGGGAGAAGGAGGGTCACTTTTCTTTAAGGGTGTGGCCCCTGGTAAGTTGTTCATGTTCTAGTGGAAGGTCATGCTCAGGAGTGTAGAGAGCACAAGCTATTCTTGACGAGTTACTAAAAAAAGAGCGCATGGAGCTGGATGGAGAAGGGAAGGTGGGTCTGAGAGGAGTGGGAATGAAGGCAGAATATGGTCAGGATGCATACAAAATTCTCAATGAACTAATACAGTACAAAGGGAAAGGAGAGAAGTGTGTCCATTATGGGGCTAGCAAGAAACCTGGCATTAGAGAAATTCCCAGGAAGCCACAAGGATGACTCCAGCTAAGACCCTAAGCAACAGAGATAGGGCACCCAAACTGGCCTTGCCCTGTTGTCAGATTGATGAATATCTTAAATGTCACCATAGAACCTTCATCCGGAAACTGATGGAAACAGAAGCGGAGACCAACATTGGAGCACTGGGCTGAGCTCCCAAAGTCCAGTTGAAGAGTGGGAGGAGTGAGAATATGAGCAAAGAGGTCACCCACTGAAACAGTTTACCTGAGTTAATGGGAGCTCACCAACTCCAGCCAGACAGGGAAGGAACCAGTATAGGTTCAAACTCGTCCCTCTGAATGTGGGAGACAGTTGTATGGCTGGGGCAGACAGCAGGGCCACTGGCAGTGCAACCAGGATTTATCCCTACTGCTTGTATTGGCTTTTTTGGAATCCATTCTCTTTGGATGGATACCTTGCTCAGCCTAGATATAGTAGGGAGGGCCTTGAACCTTCCCCAAAGCAATGTGCCTTATCCTCTCTGAGAAGTGGATGAAGGGGAGGGGTCGGGGAGTAGATGGAGGGGATGGGAGAAGGAGAGGGAGTGGGAACTGGGATTGGTATGTAAAATGAAAAAAAGATGGTTTTATTTGTTAAAAAATAATATAAAATAAATTATAAAAAAGAAAGAAGTGTGGAAATAAAGAAAAGGTTAATACAGAGAGGCACACCAGGAAACAGATCCTAAAAATGTTCACCTACAGACAAGAAATAGAAACTAGATGAGAAATCTGTCACGGAAGGAGCAGGGAGGCTGGGCTTGCTCGCCTTGCTATACGAAACAGAACTGAGGAGTTGGGTCCTCCTCAAGCTCTAGGAAAATGAGATTAAACTGAGCTATCTCTTTCTTCCTGCCCTTGGAAACTGGACTCTGTATGTCAATCACATCCAAACTATTGGCCTTCTGCCCAACCAGGAGGGCAGACTGAGACCCTGATGGAATATGAGGGGGCCCAGCGGACTGTGCAACCCAGTGAAAGATCCAGGACAACAGAGACTCTGGTAGACTCTAGAGGGAGAAACCGAGCAAGAGAGCCAAATCTGTGATCTCTCTCAACGGCCACCAAGTACAGAGCCCTGTGATGTAAATGCTGAGAAACCCAGAGAATGCTTGGCTCTGGTGACAAGATCAGAGACAAGGTCAGCTCCACAGCAGAAGAGAGTTCATTCACTGACCTTGACCCTGGGGTTTGGGATGCGCTGATGAGGTCATTGTCCGTACTGATCTTGGATGCAGAAGAGGAATCCACAGGTTCAGAGTGAGGGTGCAGGGCATTTGCTGCAGACTAGCTGTGCATTTATAGGGCTGTGCACTTGGGCTCCTCCCTTCTGCCCTTTTTCCTATCTCTCAGGTGTGCTTGTCTGAGCACATGAATCACCGCCCCCATCCCCACTTCTCTCCTCCAGAAAGATAGGAGTTTCTAGTTGGTTACTATGGCAGCCAATTGTAATAAGGCCAACTATTCATTCTTGAGGCCTGACCATTCCAAGTGTGTCCCTGGGGGGTAGTTTTACTTGGTTCTTTTTAAGGCTCCCCTGTGAGGTCATGATCATGGCAAGTGGCCTGGAAGGCCAAACATACTCCCAGGTTTGTTTGAGAAATTTGTGTTCATCTGTAGATAAGAGACCTGGCGAATATGATCAGTGTAGCCGCAGTTTCAGGTCAGGGTGTGATGATGCATGACCTTGATTCCAACTCTTGGAAGGCAGAGGCAAGCAACTCTCTAAGTTCAAGGCCAGTCTGGTCTACACATCCAGTCGCAAGACAGCCAAGCTTAGGTAGTGAAGCAAACAATGGAAAACAGAAAGCTGGTGAAGTTGTAATTGAACAAGGGGGTGAATTTCAGCCCCAGCAAGCAGCAGAACTTGGCAGCTTTGGGCACCTGGTTCTGGCTTCAGAGTCAAAGGCAGAAGAAAGGGATTATGGAATTTTCCTCTGTGGCTAAGGAAAAGCCGCCAAGGCCAGGTGTGTGGCAGAGGTGTCCCTGAATGGAGGCCCAGAGAGGCCGTTGTGTGAAGCTGTGAAGGTGAAGCCTGGATTGCCTTGGAGACCCCAAGATGTGGGCATTGCTAGAGTCATAGGATACCTGCTGAGGAAATCTGCTAACAGCCCAAGAGAAAGAAGTGTGTTGCAGTCAACAAAACTGAAAGAAGTTGGAGATCTGAAGAGCACTTTGACATCAGACATGGAGATGCAAAGTTTGGAGTTTGCCCAGCTAGTCTTCCACCTTGTTTTGGTCCAGCATTTCCTCATATGCCCTCTTTCCTCCCTTTTAGAACAGTAAAGTACATCCTGTGCCATTATCTGTTGGAAGTATGTAATCATCTTTTTCATTTTGATTTTACAGGGGATTACAGTTAAGAGAGTGTATTAATCTCAGAAGGTACTTTGAACTTTAGACTTTCAAGTAAGTTTGAGACTGTTACAGACTATGGGGCCTTTTGAAGTTGGACTAAATGTGGTTTTGCATTATGATATGGCTATACGCCTCTGGGGGCCAGGAAGTAGAATGTGGTGGTTTGAAAGAAAATGGGCCCCAAAGGGAGTGACACTATTAGGAGGTGTGGCTTTGTTGGAGAAGATGTGACCTTGTTGGAGGAAGCGTGTCTCTGTGGGGGTTAGCTTTGAGGTCTCCTATGCTCAAGCTACACCCAGTAACACAGTTCACTTCCTGTTGCCTGTGTAAGAAGTAGAACTCCCAGCTCCTTCTCCAGCACCATGTCTGCCTGCACGCTACCATGTTTCCCACAATGATGATAATGGACTAAACCTCCAAAACTGTAAACCACCCAAATTAAGTGTTTTTCCTTATAAAAGATGCTGTGGTCGTGGTGTCTCTTCACAATAATTGAAATCCTAACTAGTACAGTACAGTACAGAACACTAGTCTAATAAAGTAAAATGATACTTAGTCATGCTACAGCACATTCCACCTGAACACTGAAAACACCTCCACTGAAAGATGACTTAAGTACTCACTTTGGCAGCACATATACTGAAATTGGAGTGATACAGAGAAGATTAACATGGTCCCTGTGCAAGGATGGCACACAAATTTGTGAAGCGTTACATAATTTTTTTTTAACATATAAAGGCTGACCTAGCAGAATTATACCTGACTTCTCAATGAAAACAATGAAAGTTAGAAGGTCATGGTCAAGCGTTATACAGACACTAAGAAACCACGAATGCCAGCCCAGACTACTATACCCAGCAAAACTTTCAATCACCATAGACAGACAAAACAAGATATTCTATGACAGAACCAGAGTTAACCAATACCTAGCCACAAACCCAACCCTACACAAAGTACTAGAAGGAAAACTCCAACTGAAGGAAGTTGGCTACACCAACAAAAACACAGACAATTGATGGTCTCATTGCAGCAAATCCCAAAGAAGGGAAAAACGCACAAATCAACACCACCACCAATGAAAACTAAATTAACAGGAGATAGCAATCACTAGTCCTTAATATAAATGGACTCAACTCTCCTATAAAAAGACACAGGCTAACAGATTGGATACAAAAACAGAATCCATCCTTCTGCACACAAGAAACGCATCTCAACCTCAAAGACAGACATCGTCTCAGAGTAAAGGGTTGAGAAAAAAATATACCAATCAAATGGACCTCAGAAACAAGCTGGAGTAGCTATCCTAACATCTAACAAAATAGACTTCAAACTAAAATCAATCAAAAGAGACAAAGAAGGACATTTCATATTAGCCACAGGATAAATTCATCAAGAGGATATCTCAATATTGAACATCTATGCCCCCAATACAAGGGAACCCTCATGTGTAAAAGAAACACTACTAAAGCTTAAACCACACATTAAACCCCACACACTAATAATAGTGGGAGGCTTCCACACCCCACTCTTACCACTGGACAGGTCTGTCAGACAAAAAAATGAACAGAGAAATAAGGGAACTAACAGATGTTATGACTCAAATGGACTTAACAGACATCTATAGAATATTTCATCCAAACAGTAAAGAATATACCTTTTCTCAGCACCTCATGAAACCTTCTCAAAAATTGACCACATACTAGGTAACAAAGCAAACTTCCATAGACACAAAAATATTGCAATAACCCATGTACCTTATTGGATCACCATGGCTTAAAATTAGAATTTAACAGCAACACTAATTTTAGATGGACCTAATCTACATGGGAAGTAGAAAAAGACAATATCTCCTGAGTAAATTGGGAGCATGGGGACCATGGGAGATGATAGAAGGGGAGAAGAGAGGAAGGGAGGGGAGCAGAGAAAAAATATAGCTCAAGAAAAACATTTTTTTCCATGATATTTATTGAGCTCTACATTTTTCTCTGCTCCCCTACCTGCCTCTCCCCTCCCCCTTCAAACCACCCCCAATGTTCCCATGCTCCCAATTTACTCAGGTGACCTTGTCTTTTTATACTTTCTACTTCCATGTAGATTATATTTATGTAAGTCTCTCTTAGTGTCCTCATTGTTGTCTAAGTTCTCTGGGATTGTGGTTTGTAGGCTGGTTTTCTTTGCTTTATGTTTATAAACCACCTATGAGTGAATACATGTGATAATTGTCTTTCTGTGTCTGGGTTACCTCACTCAAAATAATGCTTTCTAGTTCCATCCATTTTCCTGCAAAATTCAAGCTGTCGTTATTTTTTTCTGCTGTGTAGTACTCCATTGTGTAAATGTGCCACATTTTTTAAAATCCATTCTTCAATCGAGGGGCATTTAGGTTGTTTCCAGGCTCTGGCTATCATAAACAAAGCTGCTATGAACATAGTTAAGCACGTGTCCTGTGGCATGATTGAGCATCCTTTGGATATATACCTAAAAGTGGTATTATTGGGTCTTGAGGAAGGTTGTTTCCTAATTTTCTGAGAAATCGCCACACTGACATCCAAAGGGATTGTACCAGCTTGCATTCCCACCAGCAATGCAGAAGTGTTCCCTTTTCCCCACAACCTCTCCAGCATAAGTTGTCATCAGTGTTTTTGATCTTGGCCATTCTTATAGGTGTAAGATGGAATCTCAGAGTTGTTTTGATTTGCATTTCTCTGATGACTAAGGATGTTGAACATTTCCTTAAGTGTCTAAGAAAAACAATTTTTTAAAAAAAAAATCACTCAAATAAATAAAAAACATCTTCAAATATCAATTTAACACCAGATATAAAGGTTCTAATGCATAAACAAAATATCCTTAAAAACCAGGACAATATATATTCTTGAAAAAACAATTCTAGACTTGGACAAAATTCCAGACAAAGAATTCAAAATAATGATTATAACAAGTTCAAAGATCCCAAAGA
Source organism: Ondatra zibethicus (assembly GCA_004026605.1). Taxonomy (NCBI): domain Eukaryota; kingdom Metazoa; phylum Chordata; class Mammalia; order Rodentia; family Cricetidae; genus Ondatra; species Ondatra zibethicus. The sequence continues at coordinate 7,749 of PVIU01033345.1, forward strand.
GGAAATGAATATATTCCAAGAGAGATTTAAAATTCTGAAAGCCACAGGTGCATATGATGCCCAGAAGTATTTGTCATAATTGAAGGCAAAACAAAACTTTCAAGGACAAGTTCTGGCTAAGTGGATTCATGACTACCAAGTCAGCTCTACAAAGAATTGAGGAATACTTCAAACTTCAGAGAAGAGTATATGTATTTAATGATGTTTTTTAGCATTTCAAGATGCTACAGGAAAAAGACTAAACAATGCTGTAATAGTTTAAGCAAATGTGAATGAAGGAAACATCACAAAATCAACAGAATGGCAGGAATTAACATATATCTTTTAATAACAACTGAATATTAGTGGTCTCAATTCCCTAATAAAAATGAACAAACTCACATATTGGATTAGAAATCAAGTAGTCTCCTTTTAGTGCCTCTAAGAAACACAGCACATCAGCAAAGACAGACATCACCTTAGGGTAAAAGAATATAAAAAGATATTCCAAACAAGTGGAACTAAGAGACAGTCAAGAATTGCTGTTCTAATATCTGATTTTAAAAAAAATCAGACTTCGAACAAAAACTCATCAGAATAGAATTAACAGGGTCTTTTAACACCAAACAATGGGATAATTCATCAAGAGGATGTTACGATTCTAAATGCAGGGCTCACCAAGCACAGATGTGCTCACTTTCATAAAAACATGTACTACTAGACATAGTGATATTTTGTTTCTGATCTAACAAATAATGCTTGCCTGAAGATCAAAGTGCAGAGCTAAGCCACTAGTTAGCCATAGAAGCCAGGCAGTGGTGGCACACACCTTTAACCCCAGCACTTGGGAGACAGAGGCAGAGGAATCTCTGTGAGTTCAAGGCTTCCCTGTGCTATATGATATTGAATCTGTGCAAAAGAAACAGAGTTCACACAAAGGTGATTCCAGCGCTTGAGATCACATGCATCTAATACTAGCTCTAGGGAGGTGGAGATGGGAGGGATACGGCTGGGCAGAGAGGAACATAAGGTGGGAGGAGACAGGAGTTCAGGGCATTCAGTCTGAGCAGTCAGTCTGAGGTTTTACCAAACCAGCATTCAGTCTGAGGATTCACAGGGACAAGATCACCTCTAAGGATTCAGTAGAAGTAAGTAGTGACTGGCTGCTCTACTTCTCTGATCTTTCAGCATTATTTCCTATATCTGACTCTGGGTTTTGATGATTAAGACCAATTAGAATTCTTGCCACATCTGTCATCCAGCTTTAGGGCACAAATTCATAAAAAAAAAAAAAAGCCACTTGTCTGTGGCTTTCCAGTCACTGGCATAGGCCAGAGCTACATGCAACAAGAGTCACTGCCCCACTGGCTAGGTTCCTTTCTTCTCTCCTGGTGGATTTCCCCTGAACCCTCTTCTTGGGCTGCTGCCAAACTAGGTAGCTCCCTTGAAAACCTCTCAGATTTCTGCTGTTCTATGTAGCAGCAATAAGCCTCACATCTCCATTGCTATTGTCAGCAGACTTGGTGAAACCACTGGGAATGCTTAAAGGGGGGAATTAGTTTTAAAAAAGACGTTTTTCCCCACATTAAAAATAGGAAACATAATTATGATAGAGAAAGTTAGGTCTTTGTATGATTATGCAATGCATGATTTTATTTATTGATTTTTATTGAGCTCTACATTTTTCTCTGTGCCCCTCCCTGCCTCCCCCATTGTTAAATATGCTTTCTTTTTTTCATTTGATATTTTTTGCTTCTTTGTCAAAAATCAGGTGTTTGAAGGAGTGTGGATTAATATCCGGGTCTTCTATTCAGTTCCATTGGTCCTCCTGTCTGTTCTTTTGACAATACCAGGCTGTTTTCAGTATTGTAGCTTTGTAGTAGAGTTTGAAGTCAGGGATTGTGATGCCTCCAGAAGTTCTTTTATTGTACAGGATTGTGTTGGCTATCCTGGGTTTTTTGCTTTTCCATATGAAGTTGAGTACTGTTCTTTCAAGGTCTGTGAAGTATTTTGTTGGGATTTTGATGGGCATTGCATTGAAGCAATTCATGATTTAAAATTAGAACAATTAAATCAATTAAATGAAGGGACAATCAACTTAAGTGGGATTGACATAATGTTAATTATCATTTTGATAATTCTTGGTTTATCTCTGAAAGAGTTGGTTGATATGAGTGCCAGGATTCAGGCCTTAGAAAAACTTATTAAAATAGGTCATAGGAATATTCAAATCCAGACAGAGGAATTTAAAGAACCATTTTCAGCATTGCATTGTAAGGTTAGAGAGGAACAGCTTAAGGTTTCCAAACAACCAATCTTAATATATCCAGTTAGTTTACAGGAACTGGAAAATGATAGATATCTCTAAAGCTATTTAAGTGTTCACTGGACTCCTGTGGAAATGTTAGATTTAAGGATATTCAAGCAAGCGATAGTCTCGTATGGAATGCATTCAACTTTTGTGAATTAGATGTTAAACACGTGGCCAACTTGTAATAGAATTATCTCTCAAGACTGGAGAGATTTGGTTACAGCAGTCTTGGAGTCTGGTCCACAATTACAATGGAGGACCTGGTGGAAAGATGAGACTAAGATCATTGAACAATGAAATAGAGCTAGAGGTATGGAAATCTCCCAAGACCAATTTCTTGGAGAAGGAGATTTTGCTAATGTAGAAATGCAATCTCTATATGATGACCACACCCTGACTTTATATAATGCAGCACCTTTGAATGCTTGGGATGGAATTGAAAAAGTAGGAAAGAAAATTGAGTCATTTACTAATGCCATACAGGGCACAAAAGAAACCTTCACTTATTTCTTACAAAGATTGACTTCAGCAGTAAATAGAATGATGCCAGATTCAAAAGCTAGACAAATAATAATTGAATTTGTGGCTTATGAAAATGCTAATTCTCAATGTAAAAGGATAATTAGACTGTTAAAGGCAAGAGTAGCACTCTTGGAGGAATGGATCTGAGATACAGTCAATATAGAATCTCATAGCCATGATGATACTTGAATAGGAGAGGTGATTTCCAGAGGTTTGAAGAAAAATTGAAATGTCAAGTGTTTCCATTGCTGTACACAAGGTCACACAAAAAGGGATGGTAAACAGGGTATTCCTAGAGACAATGTTTTTCAAAGCATAATCCAAACAGAACGCCCCTCCCTTCCAGACTATGCAGAAGGTGTAGCAAGGGCAGGCATGGGACTAATGAATGTAGATCAACAAGGAACAGTCAAGGTAACCCTTTGATATTGGGAAACACCTTGAGGAGCCTCTTGCAGGCCCCCATGGCAAATTTGGTTCAGTCATTTCCTTTCATTGTGGAGGAAACTCCTTCCCAGAGCAACTAAAGAACCTAATACCTATTGTAAGAAACCATACTGCTCTGGATAATAGAACAGCTATAGAAGAGAGAACAAAAAATACATGAGAAACCAGGACAAGAGAGACCTCTTGATTAGAAGGTCACCATTCAATCTAAACTAACTTGTAAGACTAACAAATACTTTTCATTTGATCAGATATAACTTGCCAAAGGGGAACCTCCCCAAAATTAGGGTTGAGGAAGGATTTTGTTTTGTCTTTTTAGAAAGAAGGCATTCACCTAAGGGATCTGAAGACCACTGAACAAATGAGACATTTGAAGAAAAAGGACAAATCATTCAAAGATAATGTCCTAAGAAAAAGAGTAAATTGGCCTATTGGTATATCACATTTCCAACAGGATAAAATGTCATGAATCTTCCCAAATGTTTGTTTCTGCTGTTATCCACAGACCTATAATGCAAATGGCCTTTTTGTAGTTCCCTCCAATTAAAAATTGATGCTGGCTTTGGAGTTGGAGTGTGGCTCTCTCCTCTAAAGCCACGTATGCTTGTTAAACTAAAATCCAAAATCTCTGTCTCATGTCAGAAAAGCCACCTGATATGGGACAGAAGAAAACCCAAAATTTAGGGACTATTTTATTGCATTAACCTCATAACCCTTCTGTTTTATTTTGACTCTTTAACAGCTTTTATTAAGGTATGAATATTTTCTCACAATTTATAATATATGTGTAATTTTAAACTTTTGTCATGATATTAATGATCGTAAAGAATACTAATTAATTCTTGAAAAAGGCTTCACCAACCTTCCTGTACATGATTTCTGGTTTGAGTCTCTGTCAGTTTTCTGCAGTGAACCATGACCATGCCTAAAAGTGACCTTTGAAGTCTCCAAAAAGAGGATGGGGCCCCACAATGACAATTCCACCAGGACTATGATAGCACCACTAAGCTGAAAACACCACTTAAAGATTGGATTTGGACTACAAACTGCTCAGGACAATTTCAAGGGAGCTAGCTGAGATGATCCAGCCTCACAAGCTTCTCTAGCCAAGATTTTCCCCCCCATATTCTTTTATTTTTTTCCATTAAAAAAAATGAATTTACATTTTCTCCCCTTTTCCCAGTCCCCTCCCGCTCCCCCCTCCCGCTGCTTCCTTAAAAGAGGGCATGGAAGTCCAAGGCTCTCCCCCCTCCATCCCGTCCTAGGAAGGTGTGCATCCAAATAGACTAGGTTCCCAAAAAGATAATACATGCAGAGGAGATAGGTCTTAGTGTCATTGTTGATGGCTTCTCATTCTGCCCTCATTGGCAGCCACATTTAGAGAGTTCAGTTTGATCATATGCTCATTCAGTCCCGGTCCAGCTGGATTTGGTGAGCTCCCATTAGATCAGGCACACTGTCTCAGTGGGTGGTCCAGCCCCTC
>PVIU01033346.1:0-12487 GCA_004026605.1 Ondatra zibethicus
ATCCGCCACACTGCCCTTCTTCCTCCCAGCATTCTGTTCTGTCTACTCCGCCTACCTGATTTCTGCCCTATCAAAAGGCCAAGGCAGTTTCTTTATTCACCAATGAGAGCAACACAAATACAGAAGAACCTCCTATACCAAACACACACACACATGCACACACACACACACACACACACACCAATGATTTGATAGTTAACGTAATGGGTTGGTAATAGCTGCTATAAAAATCACATTTTAGTGACGTGGTGGTCAGATGGTAGAATGGGGGACTCTAGGGTTTTGTCTGTGTCTTTTCATAGCCTGCACTTCTAGACTATGAACTTCTGACCCGAGGTCCATAAGTGGACCAGGATGGCCAGGATCAGCTGTGGTTAATATTTCCTTTCTCTGGATCAGATACCGTTTGACTGATTAAACTACAGCAGGACAGGCTGCTGTTGAGAACCTTCTACTGCAGCTGACTTTGTTAAGAGGGGAATGCTCTACGGCATGTAGAGATTTTTCCTCTTCACTTCATCCTGATGAAGAAAAACAAGAAAACTCCTACTGTTCACCATGAGAATTTGGCATATCTCTCAGAAGAAAAATTTATAGCCAGATGTGGTAGTACAAACCACTAGTTCTAGCACACAGGGAGGACTGGAAATTCAAGTTCATCCTTGGCTACTACTTTAAGACATACCCAGACTACAGTAGATTCTATCTCAAAAAAAGAAAAATACTTGACAAGCATGTGATCAGGAGATTGAAAGAGAGAGGGAACTGAGGGCACAGGGATGAGAGTGGAAGGAGAAAGAAGAAAGGGAGGGAAGTAGAGACAGACATAGAGAGTGAGAGGCAGAGAGAGGGAGTGGGAGAAACAGAATGGAAATAGAATGGAAGGGGAGAGAGGCAGAAGAGGATAGAGAGTGGGGCAGGGAGAGGGGTCAGGATTGAAGTTGTTATGTGGGTGGATGGAAGACAGGGTATGCTATGTGGGTGGATGGAAGACAGGGTATGCTGCTGGCCAGATTAAAAGCCTTCCATGGCTTTGTTTTAAGCTGCCAGGCTTTGCCTTATGTCAAAAGGATGAGGAAGAAATGAATGTGAACCAAAACCAGGCGACTTCATTAGTTAAGAAAGACACTGACCTAAGATTGCCTTCAGCTTGGACAGAAAAGATGGTGTTGGGTTACTTTTAGCTTCCTCCTGCACTATAAAACCTGAGAAGATATACTCTTATATTCTTCTTTTGTACCTCAAACCTGTGCTGACGTCTGAGGAATAACTATTTGTGTAACAAGACATTCTTGTCAGCCTTTTTTGTTGAGGGACTCCCAGCTCCTAAAAACGACATGGAGACTTATTGTTAATTATCAGATGTTGGCCTTTAGCTTAGGCGTATTCCAAACTAGCTCTTATAACTTAACACATTTCTTTTAAACTTCATTCTGCTACGTGAGTTTTTACCTCTTCTACATTCTGTATGTATGTTAGACCCCGATTCTGGGGTGCTAACCCCTCGAACGTGCACCCCAAAGACCACCAAGAACCACACCAATTGTTGCAAAAGCAAGAGGTTTACTTTGACGTTTGCAAACAGGCTTCTGCTCCCCAGTAACTTGGGACTGAGCAGAGAGCCCCGAACAACAATTACAAGCGATATTTATAGGAAAAGATCTCAAGCATAGTATAGGGGTGGTGGGGCATATAGTGATTGGCTATAAGCAACTGCTATATATCAATAGAAGGTCATTTGGAGTTTAGCCTGTCCAAGCTCCTTCCATCCCCGGGAAAGGAGACCCCTGGACATTCTCACAGGATATCAGTGGGTCCACCTGGACTCTATGGCTTGGCCAGTCTTGTTTAGATAAGCAGTTAATTGGAGTTGCTTACGACCTCATCCTGTTCACCAAAAGGAGGCTTCATCTTGCTCATTAAAAGTTATTTATAACTTCATCCTGTTCTGCCAAGCAGTGGAGGCTTGGGTGTAAAAGGTGAAGGCCTAGCTAGGGAATTGAACGTATTGAACATAAGTATTTTTAACCCTTACATGTATATCTAACTCACTCTGTCTCACTGGCATCTCCTCCTTTCTTCCTCCTAGTGTTCCTCTCTCCACATACATAGAATTAAATCCAACACAAATAACCTTAGAAAAACTCCAACTCTGCTTCATAAACTGTCTAGTCCTGAAAGTCTTTTTGGTATCAAAGCTATGAACCTTGGTTTGGTCTGAGTTAAAGGTCCCTGGAAATCTGAGCAGTTCTCAACCTGTGGGTTGTGACTTCTTTGGGGGGAGTGGGGTTGAATGACCATGTCATAGGGATCACATATAAGATGTCTTGCTTATCAGTATTTACACTCTGATTCAGAACAATAGCAAAACTACAGTAGCAATGAAATAAATTATGGTTGGGGTCACCATAGCATAGCGAACTGTTTTAAAGGGGCACAGCACTAAGAAGGTTGAGAACCACTGATCTAGAGTCATTTCTAAGACTAGAGAGGGTGGCAGTGGGATGTGCTTTTCTGTCCCCACACCACTAACTAAACATTTCCTTATTGGAACCTTATGTATGAGACAGCCTGAATCACTCCTAATTGCCTTCAGAACAAAGGATCTCTTATTCTTGGAGAGGAGAGAAATGTGTTCACTGACTGTGGACACTGTGTCTCCAGCTTTCTCCATTCTGACTCTGTCTCCTAGAAATTCAGTCTGGATCCTTAGCACACAGAATCCTGTGAGCTGGCTCTGGTGTCCCTTTCTTCAGTGATGTCCTCAAAACTCAGAGTTGCAGCATGGGGCTAACTGTCCTTTGTGTGGGAGTCAAAGCATGAAAGGGTTGGTAAACTGAAGAGGCATGTGATGACAGGAAACACGTGCTGAGTGCAGGGAACCGCCCCTGAAGCAAAAAATGGCATTTCATAGTCTCAGCGTTTACAGTTTCTTTCTTGTCTCTGTAACTCAACTTGTCGGCTCTGAGATGAGTGCTGCAGGGACTGCAGAGGCTTTTGTGGGCATGCTCAGTCCCACAGACAGACTGCAGGAGGGCGACCTGGGTATGTATTTGATGCATAGGCGATGGGAACTACAGGAGCAGAGAGCTGCTTGCCAGGGACAGGAATGGAAGCAGAGGGGAGAGGAGCTGAACATTAAGCCTGAGAGCCTGTCACAGTGCTCTCTGCAGACCCAGAGAATGCAGACAGGAGTTTAGTTAGGGAAGAAGTCATTACATTAGTTGTTCTATTGGAGTATGTAACACTTAAATAGTTCTCGCACATGAGAAATGAACAGTGAATTGCCACACAAAAGCTGGAGCCATGTTTTTTGGGTTTTTTTTGTTTGTTTGTTTGTGGGGTTTTTTTGTTCTTAGCTTGCTAGCCCACTCTTTTCCCAGGGATCTGGTAAATTATACTTTGGTGAATCAAACCAAGTCCCTGTGGAACATGCTTGCTCTACAAGTCCCACAGCAAAGGCAAATTCAGACAATTACAGCTCTGCAGTGTGTAGTGACAGGAGGTGCCTGGGAAGCTGAGGATTTTTCTTTGCAGATCCACTGTGATGGAAAAGGATGTAAGGAGGAGGCAGGAGGCCTGGGGTGCGTGCTGACCCCACCCAGGACCAAATCCCCTACATTTTGAGCTCCTAGTAACTTATGGGAAAAGAATATAATAGATTTTCTACTTTAGTCTTCAGGAAGGAAGGGTAATTGTGTTTCTTGCATTGTGAAAATGTCTATGCTTCATTATATTCCACTCTTTCATAATTTTATTTCCTTCTTCCCTGTCCCTCCACCTTAATTGTTTTCGTTTAGGAAAAGCTACTAGATTTTGAGAAAATAAGACTGATATTTACCAAAATACCAAATTCATAACAGCATATTAATGCGCATCACTTAAACCAAGTGGTCTCCTAACTGAAACATTATTATTATCATTATCACTATTATTTATTATTAACTATTGATGATGATGATGATGCTTCCTGCTGCTGATTGACTTTGAGACAGTCTCATTCTATTTCTCAAGCTACCTGATAACTCCTGCTCTCTTTGCCCCAGCAGGGTTGACTTCTGTAATCAAATACTTATATGGGAACATATCTGTTGTGAATGTGGAATTTCTGTCCAAAGGGCAGATGTTGCATAACTGGACGCATTCTGCAACTTCTAACTTGACTCTCATTTCAAACCATAGCTGTGAGTGAAGCAGGTTTTTTGCTTGTTTGTTTGTTTGTTTTCAAGACAGGGTTTCCCTGTGTATCCCTGGTTGTACTAGACTCATTCTTGTAGACCAGGCTGTCCTCAAACCCAGAGATTTGCCTGCCTGCCTGCCTGCCTCCTGAGTGCTGGCACTTTTTTTAAAAAAATAAAGCTAAAAATCAGCAATGCTTCCTTTCTTTGTTTATGGAGAGATCATTTCTAATATTGTTCCCTAATAAAGACACAAAAGCAGTTTCCAACTGTGCTGTGGAAGGCATTAGATTTTAGAAGGAGATGCATGTATATATAGTATGAGAAAGGTAGACAAAAAATTACAGTTTTTGTATCAAAATGAAACAGATAGTATCAGATTTTATACCACTGTAAATACAGTGGGTGGCCAGTAAATCTTGCTGTTGATAACATAAATGAAATGTCTGGTGTGGACTCCTGCTGTAACCTGGTGGAAGGAAAAAAATTTATACCATTTATGAACGAAAATTAACCAGGCAGTATCAGATTTTATATCACTGTGAATATGAGGGACTATCAATAAACCTAGCTGTATATGAAATGTCTGGTGTGGAATCCTGCTGGAACCCGGGTGATTACATGCTTGAATTCTCTTTTAGAAGACATATAAGGTATTGTTCTTTAACACAATCCCAAATTTTAAAGTTTGGTTCTTTTTTCTTTTCTGTCTTCCTTTCTTTTCAATTGACATTTTACACTTACCACAGACACTTATTGGTTCATTAAGGTGACTACATTAGAAACTCCATCAGCTATTTTCAGAAACACTATACATTGTTGTGAACTCTATTCTAATGTGCCTTTGATACCAGAGTTGATAACTCTTTATAGCAAAGGTTGCCTCCTTCCTCTCTATTCTCCCAGGCCCAGTAAGAGATATTTATACCTGAGTGTGTATTACGACACTGTTCACAATAACCAGCACATGGAACCTACCTGCATCCATCAGTGAATAAATGGGGAAAACTGTGATGCATATAAAAGAGAGGATGTGATGACGTCTTTTGTGACAGCGTGGGTAGACCTGGATGACATGTTGAGACACGGAACGCCTAATGCTGCTTGACAGAAGAAGGAATAGCTAGGAGTATGGACAGTCTATTCAGAGTTTGTCTATTCAGAGTTTGGAAGAGTTTTAAGCACAATGCTAAACTCAGAAATCATAGGTAAGTCTAGACATTTCAAGTTAGAAGGTGTTTAGAAATATGGGGATGGGGTGTTTAGAAATCTGGGGATGGGGTGACAAGAGGAATAGAAAACTGATGAAAATCAATTTCTCACATTCAGAACAGTGTTGGAGCTGGGTAGTGACTGCATCAGAATTTAGCATATTTTTCTTTATTTTTGTATAAGCTTACAATTCCCACCAGTAAAAGCCTTGTTTTAAAATGTTAAAAAAAAAAAAAAAAGAAAGGAGAAGAAAATGTGTGTTGCACAAGGCGTGCGGGCTTGCTTTTGGTCCCGGCGGCCGCCCGGCTCCCACTGTAGGGTGACTGGCTAGCTTATACCTGAAATAATTACACGGAAACTGTATTCATTTAAATACTGCCTGGCCCATTAGCTCTAGCCTCTTATTGGCTAACTCTCACATATTTGTTTAACCCATTTCTAATAATCTGTGTGTCACCACTAGTCGTGGCTTACCAGGAAAGATTCAGCGTGTCTGACCTGGGAGCTTCATGGAGAGCAGCTCTCTCTAACTCTCTCCCCTTCCCAATATCCTCTTCTCTTTCCCTGTCTATCTAAGTCCTGCCCTATCAAAAGGCAAGGCAGTTTCTTTATTAACCAATAAAAACAACCCAAATACAGAAAGACCCTCCTACACCAAGTGTGAGAAAGGATTTACAGATTAACTGACCTTAAGAAGACCAGTGAAACAAACAGGTCATTATTGGGGAGATTAAAGGACACTTTTACTATCACCTTAGTAGGAAGAAAAACATAGAAATCATGATAATTGAGCTTATAAAGACATTTTTGTCTAATATAAACAACAAAAAAATGAAGGTATTTTACATAGTCAAAATCCAAAGGACATTATATAATGATTGCAATCCTCTAATCCTGAGCATCATCTTTCTTCTTAGTTTAAGCATCAGTTCTCTTCTGACTTGGAGATGTGTACTCATGTCAGACATATGCTCACGTCTCTGTGAAATAGAGACCTATAACTCCACCCAAATTCCTCTGAGGCACATTGCAGATTCTTTCCAGTCACTTCTTTCCTCTAACTTGACATTTGTTTTTCCAGAAGCTGTTCCCATGGATCCTACAGTCTGGTAGTCATGCCACCTATCTCTCCTACACAGCTATTATCCATTCAGCTCTTTATTAAAGCAATCAGAAAGGACCTTGGCAGAGACACATCTTCACAGTGTACAAATATTCTGCAACACAGACATATATGCAGGCAAATCAACCGATGCATAAAATAAAAATAAAGTTAAGAAGAATGACAGACCTTGCTTATTTCTTTTAAATGCCCTATATCCATAAATGTGTTGGGAAGTCAATTCCTATCCTGTTGAGAGTTTTGTTATTTTGGCATACTATTAATTTTTTTCTAATGGTTTTGGTAAACTTGTTAAAATGCTCTCATATTTCAGCCATTAATTATGCCAATGTTTTCTATTATATTTATGTGTGTGCTTACTAAATTTTTCTTACTAGGTTCTTTGAAGCTGATCCTTACATAGTCCAGGTTGGCCCCAAAGCTCCTTTGTAGGCAAGGCTGGTCTTGTACCCCTGACTCTCCAGCTTCTGCCTCTCTAGCACTAGAATTGCAAAAGTGTACCAACATATCTGTCTCATTGACTGGAACAGGAACTATACAGATAGTTATGAGCTGTCCCATGTGGAAGTTGGGAACCAAACTTGGGTCCTCTAGAAGAGTAAAAACTGTTTTTACTCTCTCAGCTTTCTATATCTCCAGCCTCTTGCTGATCTCTGACACTTCCAACCCCCACAGTGTTTCCCTCAGTCCTAACCACTCTATTCTTAAGGAACTAGCTCCACAGGTGGTGTTTTGTTGTTATTTCTTTTACATTCTGATCTTCACACTTTCTGTTTCTTAGCCCTTTATTGGCTCTTAGTTCAATAACTAGAAGACTCCATGGCAACACTTCTGCTTCCCTTTTTTTCTACTTTTCTGTGAGTCACAGACATCATTTCCAGACCTGGACATTCTGAGAAGGGTGTTTTCAGAGGAGGAGTATAAGTCAAATCTACAGATGATTGAGTAAATACAGATTTTTCCCTGAAAGATTCTTGAGATTAATCTTCTTATATTGATATTTTTCAGGTAAAAAGCTTGAAAGAAAATGTCTCGGAATCATCTCCTCTGTGTCTCCTGCTGGGCTTTACTGCTGCTATGCAGTGATCATGGTCCTCACTGGAGCTGTGATTGCACTTTCTGTGTCTCTGTCACGGTCAGGTGAGTGACATTCTCCAGATCCTGCAGCATTCTGTCCACATCCACACTGTCAGTTACACTTACTGAGCCCTGTGAGCCAGGTACTGTGTGAAAGGCTGAAAGAAAACATACACTGGAAATTCCTGTTCTGTGGGATATTAGGGTCTAGCAGGAAGACACAGAGAAGGAACAGTACAAGCTGTAGTATGCACAGGAGGCCAGGCACTGCATAAGAAAATGATTCTTTCCCTGGGAAAATGGCATTTAGTAACCTCTAGAGAGATGCAGGAGACATATGTCTATCTTGGGGAACTATTCAAGGTAGAGAACAAGGGAAGCAATTCCCAAAGAAGGGAAGCTCAAGGAAATGTGAGGACAGAGATGATACAGCACCTCCCCCCGTTACCCATGGTGCCAGTTACTGTGTTCAACTGTATTTTTGAAAGTAATCAATGAAAGGTTTTTGAGGCGATCAATTTATAGGATTTTAGAATTACACTGTTCAGAACAGTGTAATAAAAGTCTTGTATTGTTGCCATCTGTGTGTGGGGGGGTCCCCTTTCCCTCTTGGCCTGTTGGCCACCAACTTGAGAGGGAAAAGATGAAGAAAGGGTGACAGAATGTTTTGAATACAGCCCATGAGCACAGATGAAGGGAGGCCTCTGGGAGACAGACTTAAGAGAATCAGCTCAAATTTATTCTAGAGTATACGGAATATATAGGATTAAGGAACCTGGGGACAAACTGTGGTGTGGTCCTATCCCAAGACTTGGTATGTGGCAGTAGGATCCTTTAGAATAGAGTTTCTTGTAGTAAGAGGCGCACGATGGTCCGGGTGGCCACCAAGCTCCTGCCGCCCGGTATCTGGCTAGCTTATACCCAAAATAATTACACCGAAACTGTATTCATTTAAATACTGCCTGGCCCATTAGCTCTAGCCTCTTATTAGCTAACTTTCACATATTTGTTTAACCCATTTCTAATAATCTGTGTGTCACCACGAGTCGTGGCTTACCAGGAAAGATTCAGCGTGTCTGACCTGGGAGCTTTATGGCAGGAAGCTATCTCTAACTCTCTCCCCTTCCCAGTATCCTGTTCTCTTTTCCCTGTCTATCTAAGTCCTGCCCTATCAAAAGGCCAAGGCAGTTTCTTTATTAACCAATAAAAGCAACCCAAATACAGAAGGACCCTCCTACACCAGTTTCTAGAATAAGTCTTCTTGGCTGGGCTTTGTATCAAGGGTCAAGCTAAAGATGAATCTAGCATCTGGTTTTAAAGACAGGACTCTGTCTTAAAGACAGCTTTCAGATAAGGTCAGTCCTTCGGGCCCAGGGACATTCTCCAGATAATGATAGACAGAGAGCAGGAAGCTTTGTTGAGGAAGGAGGAAGCTCCATATTGTCAAGCTTAGAGAGAAGGCTGCTTGGCTGTGGCAGACTGTGATCTCTAACGAGCCAGCATGTATTCCAACATATGATCAATCCCTTATTGCAGCAGGTCCACACTGTATACACTGCCTTCCCAATAGTCCTCACTGTTATCTCAGTTATCAGGCTGACTGTCAAAGTAGGTGTCTGTACAGAGTGATTGTTGCTTTAGCAACCCCTATTGCAGTGAACATTCATAAAGTACAAAAAGTAAGGATATTATAGAAATTCACTTCCTGTGTTCCTTATTGTCAGTGAGCACCTGAGAGAGATGGGGGTACAGGCCCCAGCTGGGACAACATTAGCTAAAGGTCCATCATCCTAAGGAGAAGACTCCAACAGATCAGTTAGGAAAACAACAGTCAAAATCACACCTCACATCTGAGCTCAGTAGGCTATGCCAATTCTTGTTATAATTCATTTTATTGTCCAAATTATAGTAAGAAGACATGTCTCAATCAAAAATACCTATGCTCCTTGCCCAAGAGACTGGGTTGGATTTGGGCATAAATGTTTTTATTTTTCTGAAGACACAAGTAATTGGACATTCAGTCGGAACTTCTGCATGGAACTGGAGGCCCAGCTAGCTCGATTTGACAACATGGAGGAGCTGGTAAGAAAGGATCAGGAATTGGTTTTTTTTGTTGTTGTTCAGTTGAATATGTATTGCCTTGTGTTATGCTGGTTAACGATGAAGTATGAGGAAGGATCCCACACCTTGCAGATGGAGACATGGCAAACTTGTGTGTGTGTGTGCTGTTTACTGGTGGCAGCATTTCTGATTGGAGCCCTGAGACATTCAAGAAACATTTTCTCATGTAGTCCTCATAGTCAGCCTGGAAGGTCGGATATGCCATTTTACTGAGATACCTGCTAGTGATGAGCATTTTCTCTAAGCTAGCAAATGCTGCATCCTGAAGGTGAAAACTGTTAATAACTACAAGGGGAGGCTTAACCAGGAACTAACCCAGCAACATAGGAATATTTCATTACACCCAGTAATTTAATTCAAATGAGGTAATTAAGAATTATGACTGTCTACTGGATCCACTGAGAACTGAGGGCTATTATAGCTCCAAAGTTGGTGTCCCTCACTTATACTCTCCTGTCATCCAATGAGGAAGCTGTCACATGGGGACACTCAAGGGTCATCTGAAAGACCAAGACACATATATTTGCTTTCCATGTTTTATGACAGAATTTCATGAACAGATACAAAGGGTTCTCTGACCACTGGATCGGCCTGCACAGAGGGTCACCAGATCACACTTGGAGGTGGATGAACAACTCAGAATATAACAGCTCGTATGTTTTCAAACCTTTTTCCTTCTGCTATGATCATTGATTGTGAAGTATGTGAGTTGTGTCTGTTGGATAGGAATGGCTGTGTCCTGTGAAGCTAGCTGTACTACCCTGGAGGTATATTGACCATCATTTTCAAAACCTTTACTTAGTGTGATTTTCCTCAAAATCTTAGCAAAATGATGGCATCTGGGGTAGTTATTGTCTGCTTCTTCACCAATTTAAATATTTTTTGTTTATAAATGTTCTGTGTGGAAAGTAGAGAGAACCTCAGAAAGGCAATGAGGGCTCTGAAACTTCAGGAAGCCACTGTAGAAAGTCAAACCCGAGACCCACCAGTCCATAGTGTGCACAGCTGCACCTACTCACTGAAGCAGAGGCTACAAGGGCATTGGAAACCTCCTGTAAAGTCTTGCAACTAGAGAGCACCAGGACCATTCTTGGATATGAGGATAGTTGTTTTGAATTATACTGGAATAGTAGATCACACACCTAGTCTTATCCATCATTAAAGCCCTTTCAGAAATTAAGAAGTGGGTTTTGGCCGGGCAGTGAAGACACATGCCTTTAATCCCAGCACTCCAGAGGCAGCGGCAGTGGATCTCTGTGAGTTAGAAGACTGCGTGGACTACAAGAGCTAGTCCCAGGCCAGGCTCCAAAGCTACAGAAAAACCGTGTCTTCAACACCCCTCTCAAAGAACTGAGTTTCCACATATGTGAAATGCCTCAAAACTGAAATGAAAAGCAAACTCAGTGTTGCCACCCATGGCTGTATTTCATTTGAACAGGGCAGCAAGCAAAAGTCAAATGCTTTAAACATACATTGAAAAGTTGGTTCAACATGGATGAATGTCAAAAGATCTGTGTTCAAATCAAACCCAAAAATTGTAAAAGACAGTAGTTACAAGACTAGTGCAGATAATTTTCATGGCCTGTCTTTCTTTGATTCATATTACAAATAAGCAGTAGACAGGCAAAATTATACTGAGGAGAGAATGCATGCAGTTCTTGGTTCTGCAGAATTACTGTCTATGGTTTATTTTCAGGGTTCCCATTCGAGGAATGGAAGACCATGCCTACCTGAACAACAATGGGATCAGCAGTGCCAGGATCTATGCAGATAAGAGATGGATCTGTAGCAAGCCCAACAGCTATATCCTGCAATGTCAAATTCCTTTTGCTTCTTTCTAGTCTTTGTCAGGAGATGCTTTGTAACCTGATATCCACAGTTGCTGCTCTATTCCCCATCTTCCTGTTGGGGTTCAATGCTCCAACATAAACTGTTTGTCTCTGGAACAGCAAGGAGGCACAAGAATAATTGAGACACAGTTTATACAGCAACATCAGAAGGGAGTCTCAGGGTTCATTCAAATCCTGAAGTTCACCTGCATTTATTATCCAAACACCTTTTATCCCCCAAGGTAAACTGAAGGGGAAGTTTATCAGTATTTTGTTTTTGGGGAGGCAGGTTTAAAGTCACATAGGCAGCTCTGACACTACCTTGGAATTGATACCTCTTCTCAGGCGATTCACATAATTACAAAGAAAGAAGCAGCATATCCTGAGCTCTGGAGACAGCCCACCAGCCTGTCTGAAGACACTTTTAGCATCTCTGTTGCAATTGTAACTTGAGAGGTTGTCTGCTGATACAATGCAGAAATATGTGGCCTTTATAATATTGCTCCACATCTTCCAACATGGTTATCTAAAGACACTGGATATTTGTTGGCATCACAAGTGAAAATCATCTTGGAGAACAGCACATACAGGGTTTAGAAGCATTGATGCTTCTAAAATGTGTGTTGGCACTCATGACTTAAGTCTCAGTACAATTAATGTACTTTTACATTTTTTATGCAATTTTTTATTTTTATGTATGGTGCGGGAGAATTGTCTGTATTCTGTCAATCATGATTTAAATAAACGCGGATTGGCCATTAGCCAGGATGTATAGGTGGGACAACCAGACAGGAAGTAGAGGCGGAGCAAGGAGAATAGGAGAATTCTGGGAAGCAGGAAGCTCCATTGGCACTCCTCCCCAGACCACAGAAGAAGCAGAAAGTGACCTGCCCTGCTGAGAAAGGTACTGAGCCATGTGGCTAACATAGATAAGGATAATGGGTTAA
>PVIU01033347.1:0-12486 GCA_004026605.1 Ondatra zibethicus
TGTCATCGCGCCCAACAGTCCCCCAGCCTACAAGCCAGAGAGATTGTCATCGCGCCCAACAGTCCCCCAGCCTACAAGCCAGAGAGATTGTCATCGCGCCCAACAGTCCCCCAGCCTACAAGCCAGAGAGATTGTCATCGCGCCCAACAGTTCCCCAGCCTACAAGCCAGAGAGATTGTCGTTGCACCCAACAGTCCCCCAGCCTACAAGCCAGAGAGATTGTGTCGTTGCGCCTAACAGTCCCCCGGCCTACAACCCAGAGAGATTGTCATCACGCCCAACAGTCCCCCAGCCTAGTGTGGCCTGAGCTACTTTTCATTTTCTGTTGTTTCCTGGATCTTCATTCTTCTGCTTTTCTGAGTTCTCTTATCTTCACAAATCCCTGGCAATCCATCTATTCACCGTTCGCTTGCGGTAGTTATTGACTCCACTTTTCCTACAGGTAAGGTCGTGACATGGTTAGATGCAAGTTTCTGCAGGGCTGAGGCCAGACTGCAGGTGAACTGGAGGCTGTGGGCAAAGAAGGAGCTTTGGGCCACACAGAGGCAGCTGCTCATCCCTACGTAGCTTCCGTTTTCCAGCTATAATTGGGACTGATGATTGCTGGAAGGCCTCTGAGAGCGCTACAATAGGGCACAAAATGAAGCTGGAATCAAACAGTTGCCCCTTTCCCGCATCCTGGCCTTCTCTCCTTATGTTCTGAGGTGGCTAGCTAACTGTCTGAAAGCTTTCTGTTGTGAAAGATTTAACGTTAAGGCTGTCAACTTATGCTACTATCGTGGAGGCATTTGGGCAGTTTTCTATTAAAGTTATAAACGTGTACCCACTTTGACCCAGCAACACCACTTCTGAGAATGGTCTGTAGATATGCTTGTCCGTAATCAAAGTGATGTCTGCACAAAGGAATTCACCGAAGCTTGTTCACAACAGGAAAGACTGGAGACAGATCAGATGTCTCTCAGTAGGGGACTGGTCAAATAAGTCACACGACAGATTATTTTGCAGGTATAGAAGGGAGTACAATGCCTCCATGGTGTTAGGCTAGATAAAGGAACAGAACATTGGGCAGAGCACACTATGTTTTACAAATAAAGACAGGGAAAAAATATTTGCAATGCATTTTAAAAAATACCTCTTAGCTGAGGGTGATGGTATACATTTAGAATTCCAGAAACCAGGATGTTGAGGCAGGGGCATCACCAGCCTGGCTTTTATAGTGTGATCTTGTCTCAAATTACCAAAAATGATGGACTGAATGGTTTTTCATTTGATGGGGTCCTAGAGCTGAAAGAAGTGGATAGAAGCCCTCATCCCCAACCCGGAAGAAATCTCCAATGGATAACCATTTGCAAATGAAAATCTGATTTTCTCCAAGGGAAGCCAACCACTCTTAAGGATGGGCCACTTGCCCAGCAGTAGAGGCCAACAGAAATGAACTCAATGGCATCTTTGGAGGTTCCTTATCTCATAATGTCCTGTCAGGTCTTTTTTTGACTTTGTCTTATATTTTTATTTATATTTTTCTTCTCTCTTTTTTTTACCTTATAGCTTCTTTGCATAGATATTGTGACCTACAGTTTAGTGTTTTTATGGTATCCCTTAGTGTGCAAACACTCGTGTGTCTCTGCATCTATATCTGTTTCTTGTGCCTTTTCTTAGGCTCCTTTTCTCCTGTTTGCTGTGTGTTTTTTTTAAAATCTTATTACATTATATTTTATTATTATTCCTTAGAGTCCTGCTTATTTTCTAATGAGAGATGAAAATGAGATAGATCCAGACTGGGGTGAGGTGGGGAGGAGTAAAGGGAGGGGAAACTATAATCAGAATGTAATACGTGAGAAAAAAATATATTTTCAATAAAAGGAAAAAATACCAACAATGAAAAATAAAAACAAAACTC
The DNA here is from genome assembly GCA_004026605.1 of Ondatra zibethicus. Taxonomy (NCBI): domain Eukaryota; kingdom Metazoa; phylum Chordata; class Mammalia; order Rodentia; family Cricetidae; genus Ondatra; species Ondatra zibethicus. The sequence continues at coordinate 1,901 of PVIU01033347.1, forward strand.
AAGGGAAAAATATACAAAAACAAACAAACAATTGAAAACAAGCAAACAAAACCGAAATCCTGCCTGCGTAGGGATGGTACATCTGTCATTCAGCATCTAGGGAGCTGAGGCAGGAGGTTGGAGGGCACTGTGGTCTATGCAGTGAATCCCAGGCCAGCCTGAGCAACAGGATGAGAACTTAATAACAAAATAAAGCACACCAACAACAAAAACACTCAAACTAGGAAATGTTGGCAACTAAAGAGACGGTGCTGAGGGGAAGGTGATACACGCCTTCTTCAAAAATCTTCACGTTCTAAGCAACACATCCTTATTCCCTATATTTTATCTAAAGTGGTCACACGGAACACCTAGGTCTATGCCAAAGACATTCTGAGCATTCAAAATTCAATCCAAAGACTTTCAGCACGTGAAAAAAAAATCCTATTCATATGGTATCTGTATGGAAGAAAAACACTATACAAATTAATGTTAATTTTAGTGATGTTCTTCAACTACAATGTAACAGTGATCTGATTAAGACTGAACTGTCACCGTGCGAAAATATTGGTTGAAGTCTGGACTATGCCCTTTGCAAAGACCGTTCTCTTACCATGTGAAATTCAAACCTGTCTGATTGTCTAGGGAACAGGCTCTAAGCAGGTTAGTGAAATTCAGGTTAGAACAAACAGATGCTTGTAGCTGTCACTGGAAATGTATACATGAACTCAGCAATGAACTTGTCAGTAATTACCATCTATTTCTTTTTCTTTTTTTCTTCTCTCTCTCTCTCTCTCTTTTTTTTTTTTTTTTTTGAGGCAGGGCTTCTCTGTGTAACAGTCCTAACTGCCCTGGAACTAGCTCTGTAGACCAGGCTGGCTTTAAACTCACAGGGATACACCTGCCTCTGCCTCCCGAGTGCTGGGATTAAAGGCATACACCACCTCCACTGGCTTAATTACATCTATTTCTTTTATCCACACTGGTGCTTAAACCCTAAACCCTAAGGATGGAGAATCCTGGAGGAAAGGGTGGCATTTATATCAGGAAGAAATGGAGCAGTCATTGCTTATGTATCAGCATGAAGATAGCAGGGTGGGGACCAGACCTCTGGAGACATTAAAGCCTATGAAGTGGACACAGGCTTTGGGTTCAGGTTCCATTACCAGAAATGGTTGTAATGCTTAGAATTCACTCCCACACATTTAAGGAATTTGAACTTCAACCTATTTATCCTTTCCTCACACTTTTCAGGGCTCTGAGTAGAAATGCAGGGGCTGCTGTAAGGAAGCAGGCCATGCTCTGAGTTTGGAGCAGCCAGAGGCCGGTTTCCTCCTCTGTCCCCAGGCACATACCTGCCACTCTGGCTTCAGAAGTGATGGAAAGCCCCGGGGGTAGGCGGGGAACTCATATCTGCTGAGTCAGAGCAAATATCCACTCACCCATTAACAGAACACATTGTGTTCCTATGCAACCTATTAGCTCTCTCTATCCACTATCAGCTGACTGATTGACATTTGAGCCTAGGAAATAGGGTCTTCTGGGTCCAGGAAAATAGCTCAGGTAGTAAAGTGCCAGGCAGGCATGAGAGCCTGAGCTCAGATCCCCAGAACCACCTAGAAGATGGACCTATAATCCCAGCACTGCAGGCCCAGAGGCAGACAAATCTCTGACGCTCATTAGCCAGCCAGTCTAGCCCAGGGATCTTTGGATTCAACTAGGAATTGTCTCAAAACAAAGAGGCAGAAGTTGGAGAGATAGCTCAGTGGCAAAAAGCCCAAGTTCAGAGTTTATTTCCAGCACCTACATCAGTGGCTCACAAACTCCCGATCCAATGCTACAGGCGCGCTACACTCACATTCAGACGTAGTTCTTTAAAAAGTCCTTAAAACTGGCCGGGCAGGCGGTGGTAATGCCCACCTTTAATCCCAGCACTCAGGAGGCAGAGGCAGGGGGATCTCTGTGAATTCAAAGTTAGACTGGTCTACAGAGTGAGTTCCAAGACAGCCAGGACTGTTTCACAGAGAAACCCTGTTTTGAAAAACAAAAGTCTTTAAGATTCAAAATGTTTTGGGCTGGAGAGATGGCTCAGAGGTTAAGAGCACTGACTGCTCTTCCAGAGGTCCTGAGTTTAATTCCCAGCAACCACATGGTGGCTCACAACTATATGTAATGAAATCTGGTGCCCTCTTCTGGCCTGCATGCATACATGCAGACAGAACATTGTATACATAATTTTAAAAAAAGATTCAAAATGTTTTAAAATGCTCTTCAAATATTCCTATTTGCCTGGCTCTTACTTAAGGGGTCATAAAATGTTTTATTTGTTGTAATACATTTATATGTATGCCTCAAATCACCCTAAATCCTCACTCTAAATAGATATGTGATCACTTGCAATGAAAATATAATACTAATGTGTCATAATATTGATAGGCAATATTAATATATTGTATAATATACTAGTATACAATATAAATTGTATGACATTTGTATAACAGTGATATATCTTATTTCTATGTAATATCTTACAAATTTATAAATACAAGCCGAGCAGTGGTGATGCACGCCTTTAATCCCAGCACTTGGGAGGCAGAGGCAGGCAGATCTCTGTGAGTTCGAGGCCAGCCTGGTCTACAAGAGCTAGTTCCAGGACAGGCACCAAAGCCACAGAGAAACCTTGTCTCGAAAAAACAAACAAACAAATTTATAAATACTATATGATATGTTATATAATATTTACATAACACTTAGGTCTGAGAATAAGTACTTTTTAGTTATTTGCTTTGTTGCTTCCAGAATAAGAAATCATATACCTAGTGGGGGTCCTAGACTGATCTGAGGCAAAAACATTTAATTATAGCACAAACTGGTTTAAGTACCTGTGTCCAAAGCTGCACTTCAACTCTTGGCAGCCCTGAACTGTAAATTATTTACATATCTCCATAAAGTAGAAATATATATAATGCTTGGTCATAGCACTGTTGAAGAAATTAAACAAAGTAACTCATTCAACAGATAACTACCATCAGCAAGTTTAAAGAGTTTTTTATTGTCCACATTTAAGTACACAACAAAATGAAGTTTTCTTCCCTCCCTCACTCCCCCATCTTTTTGAGACAGGGTTTCTGTGTGTAGCCCTGACTGTCCTGGAACTCTCTCTGTGGACCAGGATAGCCTTGAACTCAGAGATCTGCTTGTCTCTGCTGGGATTAAAGGCATGTGTTATCATGACTGGCTCATGCTGGGGTTTTCTTAATTTTAATTTGCTACTAGTGTGTGTGTGTGTGTGTGTGTGTGTGTGTGTGTGTGTGTATGATGGGGGCGTTCGCTGTACAATCATACATGTAGAGAGGTCAGAGGACGGCTTTGCGGCTCAGCATTCTCCTCTGCCTTTCCTTGGGTTCTGGGCACAGCTCACAGGCTGTGTCCTTAAGTTTGCAAGGCAGCTTTTCCCCACTGAGCCATTTCACCAGTTCCATGTTTTAATAGACTTATCTTGATTTTTTTGTCTTTTCTTCTTAATGTATAAAACCACCTAAAATCTCTTGGCAAATGAATATGCAATGTTGTCTTTATGATGTTTATATCTGTGGATTTGTTCTTCCTACATAACTGAAGCTCTGTCCCTTTGGCCTACACTCTCCCATTCCTTGAACTACCCCTGTCACTCATAACCAACATTCTACTCCTGTTTCTCAGAGGGGTTTCATACCCCGAGGCAGTATGACTGACTAGAGTATCATTTGTGGTGTTCAATAAAAAATAAAAAATCAGAGATAAAACCCAATAAGAGTTCATCTCCTCTGTGACTGAGTCTGTGCAGGAGCTCAAGGGTCCCCAGAACAGTAAACTGTTTACAAGTTGAGCACTTGGGAGATCTTGGTCAGAATTTCATGGCACTTCCTATATTGTCAAATGTGTTCCCGTTGACACCTCCCAGGGAGGCTGGAGAGTGGTTCCATCCCTAGCACCAACACGCTGGCTCATCACTATTACAGATAGTTATCCAGTTCTAGGGACTCTAAAGCCCTCTTCTGACTTCTTGGGCACTGCACGCACATGGTGACATACATGCAGATGAAACACTCACACATGTAAAACAAAATAAAAACATTTTAAAACATTAAACATCTCCCAAATAAGTTGCTGGCAAAGCAGTCTGTTGAATTTTGTTGTTTCTTAACTGCAGTAAGGTTAACTACTGCTTTGACAGTTTGTTCTTAGAAATTATCCTGGTTAGGTTTTTTTGTTCCTGTTTGTTGGTTTTGTTTTTATTTTTGTCAACTTGACACAAGCTAGAGTCGTTTGGGAAAAGGGAACCTCAATTGAAAAAATGCAACCAACAGATTGGCCTGTGGGCAAGCCTCTGGGACATTTTCTTGATTGCTGATGGGGGTAGGTCTAGCTCACTGTGGGCAGTGCCACAACCTGGGCAGTTGGTCCTGGATGATATAGGAAAAGGAACTGAGTGAGCCAGTAAGTATTGTCCCTCCGTGGCTTCTGTCTCAGTTCCTGCAAGTTCTACCCTGATTTCCCTCGGTGATGAACTGTGATCTGAGAGTTGTGAACTGAAACAGACTCTTTCCTTCCCAAGTTTCTTCTCATCATGATGCTTATCACAGCAGTAGGAACCTTAAGTGAGGCAGTAGCGTTCCACAGTGGAAGTGAGAAGTATAGTATGCATAAGATTTCGGAGATCTGAAGCTAGGCGTGGTGATGGAGCAGGCAGATCTCTTGAGTTCCAGACCAGCTAGGGTTGTATAGGGAAACCTTGTATCAGAAAAAAAAAATAAAAGCCACCCCCAAATAATATGGTTTTGGTGATCTGATCTGAGTATTCTCAAATGGAACCTGACTGCAATCACATAACGTTTCCGATAATGGTTTAGAATGGAGAGAAGGAGGTGAGAGTTTTGGCAGTCTTTCATAGTCTCCTGCCATTCTAGACTAACTGCTGTTCCCTTTGTAATCCTGCACTTTTGCCAACTGGGACAGTTCTCCAGACTGAAGCTTCCTCTTGGACTTAATTTTTCACCAAGAGCCTATTACAGACTAAACATTGTTAGGCACAGGAGCAGGCGGCTGGTGAATGCATATGACGGGCATTTAATAAACTTGGACTGTTTTTTATCTAAAAGCACAATACACCAGCTTGGGTTGTAGCTAGGATTTAAAGAAATTTTAAGCTGTAGAGAGAGGAATGAATTATTTATAAGGCCTCCAAGATCACAAAGTTGAAATGCTGAAAATACAATAGTATTCAATTACAAGTGTATTGTCCCATGGAGGCTCAGAGGCAGTACACCTGTTGGTTGATTCAGTATATGTTTAGAGGAATTTATGCCAGATATTAACCAATTTTATACACACTTCAACTTGCTGGCAAGTGTTTAATATTTCTTCCAGAAAAACGTTCATGAAAACTTACAACAAAAGAAAGCAAGGGTAAAAAACAAGAGTTTAACTCATATGAATTGTTAATACAGTGATCAAATGTTTTCTGAACGAGAGAAGTAAAGTCCCCATTCTATTGATTAGATACATTCGCCAGTCCTTGAGTTACATTCCTGGTGTGTGTGTGTGCGTGTGCTGGGCATTTTGCCCAGGGCCTTGGGCATACTGCCCACAGGCCCTACCACCGAGTTACACCCACTCTAACAAAGTGCTCTGCTTTTTAACCCAAGACACCGCCAAGAGTGGATGAGAGAAGCGGTGATAATATTATCTCGTGAAAGCATCAGTGTTTCTTATGTTTTGCATGTGGATACCAGTAAGGAATTACCATGGGGCAAATGCAAAAATCCACCTGGTTTTATAAAACGAGGCGAGAACACAAAGACAATTTCTGAGTGCACTGGCCTCGAAGGAGCCTGTTGAGCTACGACCGTTTCTGAGCTCTTTTAGGGAAAAGAGTCAGGAGGCACTGAGCGCTAGGAATAGACTTTCCATGTCTTTATACTCTCAGTTGACAAAGGATTTGAATCATTTGCACATACGGTTTTGTCTACTTCCTCGCTCTCTGCTTGTTTACAGAAGGCAGAAATCTCGTCGGTCACACAGCACAAAAAACAGCAGCATGTTTCTGAGTAGGACATATTGTATAGGCTGAGCTCTGAAGCAGCTTGCGTGATAATCTTAGGGTCTCTGCCACCAAACAAAACAATCAAAAATCCCTGCTACTGTAGTAACACAGGATGCTCACACCCACGGAAAGGAATTAGAAGATGAAATTGCCCCTAAAGTGAGCCTTGATGAAGACTACAAGCTGCTTGAAGAATGCACTTAACTATCAATGTCCTAAATGCTAGCAAGTTATAATTTAGGAAGTGGGCTGTGAAATGTGGTCACTCTCGAGTTCATTTATCTACATCTATTCTTTCTACAGTGTTTATCACTGCCAGAATGGACTTAACAACTTGCCTCCCGTGTTTAGGCTTCATTCTCAGCTTTCCTGAGTTACCGGAGCAACTCCAGCAACTGTGTACAGTAAGCAGATGATTAAAATGTGCCGGCAGAATTTCTTTACAGCAATGAGTGATGACTACCTTTCGTCACACACACATGCCTCAAGAATATATAAATCGGGGACAGGGGAAAGTGTGTGTGACCTTTTAAAACCTGTGGAGGAAGCCGGGTGGTGGTGGAGCACGCCTTTAATCCCAGCACTCTGGAGACAGAGGCAGGCAGATCTCTGTGAGTTTGAGGCCAGCCTGGTCTACCCAGTGAGTTCCCGGACAGGCTTCAAAGCTACACAGAGAAACCCTGTCTCGAATAGCCAAAACCAAACTAAACCAAACCAAACAAAAACCAACCAAACAAACGAACAAAAAAGAAAACCTCAAAAAACCTCTGGAGGAACCTAGTATATGGGGGGGGGGCGGATACGCAGCAAGTGTGTATGTTCTCTGTATTTTTATCATCTGGTGATACTGAACTGTCCGCGGGAGAGCAAAACAGAACTCTCAACGGGACATTTCTCATCTGTATGGTGAGGAGAATGTCGCAGCGAGCTCAGTAATTTAGCGCCGAGAACCCTCGTTCCGGCCAGGTAAGGCAGTTCCCAACTCTAGGCACCTGGCGTCCTGCAGCAGACGCACCCGGATGGACACACCAGTCCCAGCGCTCTCCTCCTCCGGGAAGGAGCTTGCCCCCTGCTGGCGAGGTTGAGCCAGGGCTGCACCCTCTGCATCTCGGGGCAGCAGAACACAGAATCCCCCAGACTTAGTGCCCGGAGCCGGAGTGGGTCCGGTGTGGGGCCCTTGCTCACCTCCGCTGCGGAACCTGCTGCTGTCCCCCGCCTTGTTGAGGGCGCTGCTGGAGCAGCCCATTGCTCAAAAGGGTAGTCACCTGGCCCAGCCTCACGCGCGTATCGGTCGAGAGGATTGGATGCGATGCTCACCGCAAACCCAGCCTCTGAAGTTTCTCCCAACTGTGTGATCTTGCTGCCCAAGAGTTCAAGGCGCACGCGCGCAGCGGGGGCCCTGGGTACCGGGTGCGCACCTGGAGGGGCGAGGAGACAGGCACAGGTATACGGATAGAAGCCGAGAGGGCAGGAGTGCCAGACAGCTGGAGGACCAGCAGGCAAGAGAGAGTAGGGACAACTAAAACCAAGGAACCAGCTGGACAGGAGGCGGAGGGTGAGGGGAAGTAAATGGGAAAAGGCTCGGAGATGAGATGAGGGACAGAGCTAAGCACTGGGAGGGATGGTGTGAATAATCGTCCTAAATAGCCAGGGAAGGGAGGCGGCGGCTGTAGCCAGAGGCTATTGATTGGTAGACTAGATGTGCAATGACAATCTTATCCTCTTACATAACTCCAACATAGTTACCACAAGGAAGTTCAACAACGGCTACCAAACTATTAGACCTGCCGTCCACAGTCAACTTCGGGTTCTTGATCCATCCGGAACTACAGCCATGGCTTTAGTACCCTGCTTCTTTTTGGTTGCTTCGATCTGGAGTGGTATCCATAATCTTGCTTTGTCCTTTTAATTAATAAAGAAATTACTATTTTAATTGTTTCTTATTTGAGACAGGGTCCCTACATAGTCCTGGCTGTCCTGAAACTCACTATGTAGACCAGGCTGGCCTAGAACTCACAGAGATCCACCTGCCTCTGACTCCTGAGTGCTGAGATTAAAGGTGTGCACCACTACGCCAAGGCATTAATTTTTATTTTTACACGACTGGGTGGTCTGTGTGCTACCTGTGTGCCTTGAGCCCACAGAGACCAGAAGAGGGCATCAGATCCTCTGGAACTGGAGTTAGAGATGGTTGTGAGCTTCTACATGGGTGCTGGGAACCTAACCTGGGATGTCTGGAAGAGCAATTTACGCAAGTGCCCTTAAGTGCTGAGCCACTTTTCCAGCCTGGTCTACAAGAGCTAGTTCCAGGACAGGCTCCAAAGCTACAGATAAACCAAAATAAATAAATAAATAAAAATGACCCTAAGAAATATCAACTTTCCGGGTGATGCACACCTTTAATCCCAGAGGCAGGCGGATCTCTGTGAGTTCAAGACCAGCCTGGTCGAAAGAAAGAAAGAAAGAAAGACCAATTAACCCAAAGACCAAGTTCATAGATAGCACTTTATTTTCCAAAAGTGTCTACTATAGCAAGTGTACGAAGGAAGTATTCTCACTTGGTTCTTTGTATCAAAGGGTATAAAAACCTTAATCTACCTTAGATAGAAAATGGCAAGATCAAACAAAATTATAGAGGGAAAGCATTTCTCTGGCTGGCTTTCGATTCAAGGATATGAGATGTAGTCTGTGAAGACAGAATCAGAAACACCCCTCATCTGAGCAGAAAGGGCTACAAGAGACGTACTTCTGCCTCTATTATTGGTAGAAAGGGTAGGTAGCTGCCCTTCTCTCTTGCCCCTCAGTGTTCAGAATGCTTGGACGAGGGCACATTGATCATTTACCAAGTTTTCATCGTCCCCCCTTCTTATCAACACATTTATCAGCATGGTTAATGTGCAGGTGGCTGGTAAGAACATGAAGGCTGAGTCACACAGAGCACTGAGGCATGCCTTACTGTGAACATCAAGTGATTGTTAATGACTATGATCATTTTAACCGCAAGACAGCGAGGGTCGATGCACTGAACCAACAACCAGCAGATGAACTTGTTAGTGCTGTTTGCGCTCTCACAAGGAATGCAGCCTGCCACTTCTAATTCTCATAGCAAGCAAGAAAGGAAAAACAAAACAAAACAGGGAGAAGGATGCATGTAGGTGCCTGTGGTTTCCAATCTTGTTTTGTTTTCAGAAGCTTGGGGCAGCAATTTTGGTGAAGGAGAAACAAGGAAGATTCTCGTGTTAATTTTCTTCTCTCATGATTACCTGTTGTTATTCTCTCAACATTCCACTGAAATGCTAGATACAAAGAAGCATTCAGGAGTGATAACATCCAGATGGCAAAGTCAAAAGCATGTACATTTCATAGCTTTGTAGTGTGGAAGATTTTTGTTTGTTTGTTGTTTGTTTGACAAGGTTTCTATGTTGTAGCCTTGGCTGTCCTGGAACTAGCTCTGTTCTTTAACTCACAGAGGTCCACCTGCCTTTGCCTCCCGTGGGCTGGGATTAAAGGCGTGCGCCACCAACTAGTACAGAGACTTTCAAAGTAAGAGATGCTGACTTGGACAACGCACACCTGTACACACTCCACCTGGGTTCAGAAGCTGGCGATATCCTTTTGCATTTTCCCTACTTAGTTCTCTGTCTATCCACACATTTTACTGGAATTCATTTGAAAAAAAAATGATAGTAGTAATCTTCTAATACAGGCCAAAACGGCCGAGCTGAGCTTTCTAAAAAAAAAGAAGTTTATTATTTAAAAAGAACTTTTCATGCATGCTATAAAATAGCTCAAGCAGTGCTGAAACATACAAAGTAAAATTGTCCTAAAAAGGAAAAAAGAAAAAACAACCAAAAAACAGAGCTGGGCATGGTGGCACAGGCCTTTCATCCCAGCACTCTGGAGTCCGCATTTTTGTCTAAGATCTCTGGGATTGTGGTTTGTAGGCTGGCTTTCTTTGCTTTATGTTTAAAAACCACCTATGAGTGAGTACATGTGATAATTGTCTTTCTGTGTCTGAGTTACCTCACTCAAAATAATGTTTTCTAGCTCCATCTATTTTCCTGCAAAATCCAAGCTGTTGTTATTTTTTTCTGCTGTATAGTACTCCATTGTGCAAATGTACCACATTTTCCTTATCCATTCTTCGATCAAGGGGCATTTAGGTTGTTTCCAGTTTCTGGCTATGACAAATAAAGCTGCTATGAACATAGTTGAGCACATGTCCTTGTGGCACGACTGAGCATCCTTTGGATATATACCCAAAAGTGGTATTACTGGGTCTTGAGGAAGGTTGTTTCCTAATTTTCTGAGAAATCGCCACACTGACATCCATAGGGGCTGTACCAGCTTGCATTCCCACCAGCAATGCAGAAGTGTTCCCTTTTCTCCACAACCTCTCCAGCATAAGTTGTCATCAGTGTTTTTGATCTTGGCCATTCTTACAGGTGTAAGATGGAATCTCAGAGTTGTTTTGATTTGCATTTCTCTGATGACTAAGGATGTTGAACATTTCCTTAAGTGT
>PVIU01033348.1:0-12500 GCA_004026605.1 Ondatra zibethicus
CTCTCCCCTTCCCCTGCTCCCCTACCTCCCACCTCTATCCCCGCCCCCTGGCTTCCAACTTTTGCTTGATGATCTTGTTTGCTTCCAACTTCCAACTTGTATGCTTTCTTTGGGTTCAGCTAGTTATTCGGCTTCTCTGGGCTTGTGAGCTAAGTGCTTAGTGTCTTTTATTTTATAGCTAGGGTCCACTAATGAGTGAATACATACCAAAATCATCTTTCTGGGTTTGGGTTACCTCACTCAGGATAGCGTTTTCTATTTCCATCCATTTGCATGCAAAATTCAAGATGTCATTGTTTTTTACCGCTGAGTAGTATTCTTTCTTAACTTGATAAATTGCTCCTATAGGAATATAAATGGGTCCATATACTAAAGGATCTAAATGAACTTACATAATTAAATTGTAATATGCAAGAAATTTGAAATTGAAATCCAACTTATGCCATAATTAAATAAAAAGACATAATTATGGCGCTAAGGGAAGATAGCTATATACAGTGTTCCTATACTGTATATAATTCACTGCAAAGGGAAGTAGCAAGATTATTGGATTCTGCTGAGATTTACTATAAATGAATCTCTTCTGTCACTGTGCAATTTATACTAAGGTGAAATTCTTTTGTGGATATATTTTCCACTATATGTATCTTAAACTCCTAAAACGGTTAATACTTGTCAGCAATCGTATCAAATTGTTCATAGGTTAGAAAATTTTTGCATATCATTTTTTCATTTCTAAAATGAGTTACATAAAACAAACGAAATGCATGAGTGACTGGCTATGGAGAATTCGCAGTTTAGTTATGCTGTTGAAAGTGTATAGATTAGAAGCAAGGCCGTTGTGATTTTCATTCTTAGCACCATGCATTTCTCATTAGCAGTGTCTGAGCAACAGGTTGGGCACGGAAACTGACTTGAATGTGAGAGTGTTGTATCTGTTACATGGAACACAGAGAGGAAACACGAGCCTCCATTGATTTCCATCTTAATGAGTTTTGACTCATGTGCACCTGCTTCTCATTATCTACTAGGAGAAGTCTAACATTGTCAAAGATAGGGAGGGGGAGGAGAGCGAACTTTTCCACAGACCAAAGGGAAGTTTGCAGCTGCCCAGTCACTTTAGAGTGCCTGCTGAGTCTGAGAAGAACTCCAAGTCAGTTAGGCATAGTTCCAATCATCAATGTAAATGTGACATGAGCTGTTGTAATCCGTGATTTAGAGATTATTTCAAGTACTAAAAACGGTTTGTCAAAGTAAATACAAACGATTTCTTTTTCATTCTTAGCAATAAAGGAAAATAAAACTCAATGCAGTTTCAAAATATACTTCAAGTACCAATCCCATGTTATTTTAAAATGCTTTGAATAATTATGTTTAGTTGCTAGTCAGCAGTGTAAGATACACACTAGTCACTTTTTTCCTTTAGCAGTCTACTGATGACAAAAAGAAAAAATACATTAAAATAGAATAGAGTAAATAACTATGTTTAAACTACTTTTATTTTGTGCATATGAGTGTTTCTCCTGGCTGTGTGTATTATACCTTGTGTGTGCATGGTTCCTGTGGAAGCCAGAAGAGGGTGTGGATTACCCTAGAACTGGAGGGACAGACAGTTGAGAGAACCATGTTGGCTCTGGACATCAAACCCTGATCCTCTGCAAGGCAGGCAATTCTATTAACTTCTGAGTCATCTCTCCAGCCTTCTTGTGTAACTCTTTAATTGTGTAGGTGAATTCAAGGACTCTGTCTCTTTTCTTATCAACTATAATGTAATTCTATTAAGTTTTCTGTTTTGTTTAATTTTGAGATTATAAAGAGTATCATCAAGTTTCTTTCTTCCCTTTTGTCTCTCCAACCTTCCCAATAAGCCTCTGCCCATTATCCTTCAATTTCACAGCCTTTATTATTATTATTTTGTATGCATATATGTATTTGTATGTGCACATATATTCAGTATAACCTGCTGAGTCCATATAATGTTACTTGTAGGTATCTTTTGAGAGCTGATTGTTTGGAACTGGAAAATTAATTGGTGTGTTCTTTCCTGGGGAGAACCTTCCCCCTGCTTCCTCCAGTTGCCTGCAGATCTTTGTTCAGCTCTCATTTGTGCAGTATATTTGGGAAATATAAAGCAGGCATGCATTTTCAGATTTCACTAGGGAACCCTCTGATCCTGTGTCTCTTAAAACTTTTCTGGAATCAGGTGTGCTATTGTTGTGCAGTATACGAGGTCCTATAGATAGGTTTTTTGTTTTTTGGTTTTTTTTGACACAGGGTGTCTCTGTGTAAAAGCCCTGAACTCACTTTGTAGATCAGGCTGGCCTCAAACTCACATCTGCCTGCCTCTGCCTCCCAAGTGCTGGGATTAAAGGTGTGTGCCATCGCTGCCCGGCCAATGTATAGCTCAATAAAAACAAACAAACAAACAAAAAAAAATCTTTTCTGCCCCTCCTGTGCAATGTTGCCTGTGGGATTGCCTTGTAGATGTATCTATTGGCACTGGACTTCACAGCTCTGTATTTTCATTGGTTGTGGCTTTTTTTAGTGAGGTTCATCTGTCGCAGAGAAAAATTCCATAATGAGGGATGAATATTACACTTACCTGTGTGTAGAAAGACAAAAGTTTATAGATTGTTTTTTGGAATTTTGCTGTTTTAGTAAATTAATAGCTGTAGATTCTCTTCATTAGCATTAAGTAGTTAACTAAGTTTCCAGTATCAGGAATGGTCTCCTTCTTGTAGAACAAACATATCTGAAGTATCATTAGGGAACTGTAGGTTACTGCCAATGCATATATGCCACTGCTACAGCTGTTGGGTTATTTTGTCATACCATGTTAATCATAACTGTAGTTGATTGGCTCCATAGCTGGCTGGGGATATTGATTACCTTCCTCATTTGGAAGTTTGACATGAAATCTAGTACTTCAAGACAGTGCTCAAAGCATCCCCAAGCTAGGATTCCTTTAAGTATTGTTTATTTCATTCCTTCCATACACCAATCACAATTGCAAAGACTTAGTTGCTATTAGCTCATTTATTTTCACTGTACAGTTACAAAGTAGCTATAGTTTTGCTTTTGTTTGCTTGTTTTATATTTCATAATTAATGAAACAAAAGCAAAAAAAATATAAAATTCACTCAGGTTTCAGAACTGTCAAGAAAGACAGAGTGGGCAGTACAGAAATTACACTGTTAACAGCCATCTTTCTATATAATATTTATTTAGGTATTTAAATAGCACACTGCAAAATTATATTTTTGTAGAAAATATATCACAGTTTTTCTCATGACTTTTAAAAATATTTTAAAGGAAAACAATCTTTACTTTAAATGATTTTTTAAAAGAAAACATCAGTTTTCCTTACTATTTGGAACATTACAGGGCAGGATGACGTTATTGCTTCTAACACCACGTAAAATGCCATAAAGGATTAGAAAGTATATTGTATATTATTTATTGTTTCTAAATATTAATCACTGAGAAGGTATTGAAAGTAGCTACTATTTTAAATTCTTTGTGACATAGATTCTTGCAAAAACAAAACAAAAAAAATCCCTTACTATTTGAGAAGATGGACTTACAGTGTATATGGAAATGAGTGCAGGTTCCCAAAACATGAGGTCTTCCTGGGTGGGGGAGAAAAGGCCTGACATACTAATACGAGATTAGTCTTCTCATGGCACTCATTGCAGGAATCATTATATATAGTTGTCAAATAAACTATTTTAACCTAAAAATTATCTTTTAACATCTCCTAGAAATTATGATATTCGTTTGGCATTTCCCATTAACATTCCCAGGGGATGTTTTCTTATGTGGAGCATCCCTTAAATCAGCATTTGCAAATCAAATGCTCAAGAGCTGTGCCAAATAGATACAGAGATTAAAGTGATATAATTTAAAGATTATATTGGACATTAGAGAATGGGCTTGCTGTTGTCAGGTGTTTTGTTATTTTAATCAATGCCAGGAATTGAATTTTTGAGTGAAAAGATCTGAGGCTTTAGAAGTTAGAAAGTAACTTAAGACAAACCATGCTGACTTAATGAAATAATTCTGTTTGTGGAATTCATTCTGTAATGCCATATTCCTTATCCCTAGTTCAGATACATATGGTATCGTTGTTTTATTCTTCTCTGGAAAATATTGTCTCCCAGCACATGAGAGGCAGAGGCAGGCGAATCTCTGTGAGTTCTGGTCTACAAGAGCTGGCTCCAGGACAGATTTCAAAACTAGAGAGAAACCCTGTATCAAAGAACAAAATTAAAAAAAATGTTATTTAAGTGTCAAATAAGTTCCAAATGATATTGAATAATTATAAACATTATGCATTTCCTTCTGTTCAAGGCAAATCAAATCACATGTTCCAGAAACCACATTCGGCGAATTATTCCCAAGTAATGTTGCCAACAAGATCCTGTATTTCTGTACTGGGTAGAAGGGGCAATTTTGAAGTCCAGAGCTCAACTCAAGCTGTTTTGGAGACACTGTCTCTACTCCTGTATTTCTGTACTGGGTAGAAGGGGCAATTTTGAAGTCCAGAGCTCAACTCAAGCTGTTTTGGAGACACTGTCTCTACTGAAGCCTCATTACAGTGGTGGATATGATTGGAATTTCACATGTCGAGGACCAGGTGCTTTTCTGAGAAGAGTTTCAGTTAAGCACAGGACCTAATGGCGCTCAAGTGTAATTGGGCATTGCTGTGCTGGAGGGTGACACTTGTTTTCATAAGCTTCTGTAACAAAGCTGGGGGAACCTCTGGCAATTACGGAGATGCAGTGTCTGTGCACAGTAGGATCTTCTTGCTAAATTTAGAATGGAACAGGACCAACTTCCCTCTAACTCCTAGGTGCAAAGTGACCTCTGCACAGTAAGAACTAATTCAGTTTGCTTTTATTGAAATAACTTTGAAGAAGGAGGCTCAAAACCCTAAGCATTTGAAACACACTAAGTCCTACAAACACAAAGCTGGTGTAAATCCAAAGTGCTAATATCAAATGCTAAATCGATGTCAGAGCAACATTCTAAATTGATGTCAGAGAAGCATTCTACACTATACTGAAGATCCAAGTTTTACTCAGCTTTCAAACTAAAATGCACCATGAGCTCCACCTTCACTTATGAGTCATGAAGAGATTAAAATAAGTTCTAGTAGAGTTTTGATTAACATCTCTGTGTGGGATTTTCCAGGAAGAACTGAGAGAGGTACAAAACAGAAAACAGAAGTACGGTTTTGAACCCTGATCACCTCCATTAATTTTCTAATTTCTGCTTTGGGAGGTCTTCACACAAGTGACCATCATGCTCCATTGAGGCCCTTTGAAAGAAGCCTGATGCTATATTAATTATAAAGATGTCACTGCTGTTGTTGAAGTTGAAAACAAAGTAGGTGGACATATCAGCATCATACAGGCATAACATTTCCTTTGGGAGGTCAAGATACCTTCATCAGGGTTGACAAGGGTCACTTTGTTGTAGAGTGACTCACAGTTCACAGATAAAAAGCAATGAGTATACCAACTTTCAAGGGGAAGCTTAACAAACATTTTAATGTGGAGCATTAACTTAAAAATATATTTACCTCTTAATAAATATGAAACTTGAGTCTCTTTGGGAAATCCTAATTTTCTTTACAAGATGAGGAAACAAAATATCCACTCATGCAGAATGCCTACAATTGAGTCATTATATTATCATCAGTAGCTTAGTAACATGGATGTATTTTAGCAATGATATCTTTGGACCTTCTATTTATCTTGCCAACTTCAAAATTTTAGTTTATCATTGATATAGGTACATGGGAACACAATAAACATGTCTTAATATTGGTGTATACCTTTGTGTATCTGTGCTTAAATGGAGGATACATGGATGTCAGGCTTTAAAGATAGACTGCAAAATTTAAAAGTCACATATATAAGCTATTAATAGATTTGTGCTAGTTTTTCAAAATCAAATTTTTTAATCAATTATAATTTCCTCAGAAGTTGTCTTGGAGAACTAAATATGCAATTTTCTAAGTCTTGTGGTTTTTTGTATTATCCAGGTTTCATAAATCATATCATAACTTACTGTAAAAAAAAAGGCAGGGCTGGACTGACAGCTAATGAGTAAGACTATTGTTCTGCAAACATGACTACCTGAGATTGTGAGACTGAATTCCCAGCACTCATACCGTAAGACAGGTGTGCTTTCACCTACCTATAATCCAACTGTTGTGGGGAAAGGCAGGTAAATCCACTGGGCTCACTGGACCCCTAATTTGAGATTACAGTGGAGGTGATTTAGATGTGAGTGACACTCATTTGTTTGTATATTTGAATAATTGATTCCCCAGTTGATGGGACTCTTTGGGAAGGATCAGGAGTTGTGAACTTGTTGGAAAAGATGTGTCACTGGTGACAAGCTTTGAGATTTCAAAATCCCATGACATTCCTCTGGTTCTATCTCTCTCTCTTTTACTCTCTCTGCCTCCTACTTGTGGATATGGATGTAAGCCTTCAGTCAACACTCCCGCATCATGTCTGTCTTCTGCCATGCCCTTTGGTATGATCATTATGGACTAATCCTCAGAAATTGAAGTCCCTCAATAAACTTTTTCTTCTATAGCTGGCCTTGGACATGGTGTAGCACTATAGCAGTAGGAAGGTATCTAAGACACCACATTTTAAAAAATACAGAGAGAGACTGCAAAGGACACTTGTTATCTTGCTTTGGCTTCTTCATATACACACAGGGTTTCATGCACTTAGATGTTCATAAACATAAATTACACACTCACATGTGTGTACCATACATTTACACATGAAAGTGTATGTGTGTGTGCTCATGCATGCATGCCCACCACACACACATACACGCACACACACACACGCACACACACACACACACCACACCATACCATATCAATCAATAAGTAATGAAAATAAGAATTCCAGAGTGGATCCTCCAAGTTAATTCTAGACCCACATAGTAATATCAGCACTATACTTGTCTTGGAATTTAGTGCACTTTCTTTCCTGATAAATCTACAGAATAATTGTTTGTTTTTACTATTCAAGAAAGGAAACAAGTACAGTTTATAGATACATTTGTTTTATTGTATAAAACATAAAGAAATATAAGGGAATTGTCTAAGTTATAGTTCTTTTTGTTGTTTTGTTTTGTTTTATTGAGACAAGGTTTCTCTGTAGTTTTGGTGCCTTTCCTGGAACTAGGTCCTGCAGACCAGGCTGGCCTCAAACTCACAGAGATCCACCTGCCTCTGCCTCCCGAGTGCTGGGATTAACGGTGTGTGCCACCACTTTCCAGCTAGATTGTGATTCTTGATGGGAGCAAGACTTAATTTGATTCATTCCTCGGATTTGTTGCAGGTTAGATTTGTAAACCATAGACAATAACTTTCCATTTCTTCTTAATAACTGTCATGAAGCAGCTGGAAGAACTATTTCAAACATTCTTATCTCAGCTACAAATCTCTAACCTTAGTTCTGCAGACTAAGCAAGCTGTGGGAAAAGTGCAGAATGAGAACTGGGCTTCCTCCTAGAACTTAGGGAACACATTTAAAACAACAATAAGTTCCAAACCAGAGTTGCAGTATTTTTTTTCCACTGAAATTGATCAATTCTCTTTATCATTATGCACCAAGAAACCTTTAAAAGAATTCATATTTTTGGATATTGTGGTAATTTTCTCAAACTGTTTTCCACCAACTTGGCATATCCTAATATTTATATGGCTACACTGTACCAATATTTCCAAAGCTGTATTGTTTTTAATTCATTCCGAATGAAAGACAGACAGAAATCAAAATCAGGACACTGTGGTTATAGACATAGATAAACAGTTTATTGAAAAAAGGGTTGACCTTTAGTGTCACGGAATCCACACCAACTAAATGATGCTACTCCATAGGACATTATATAAATATAAATATTTGGCTTGGTAAGAGAAAGAGTCATTAAAAAATCATGAGGCTCCTTCTAAACAATTTCTTTTTAGCCATTAGCTGTTCCTCTCCACCTTGCTACAGAAAGAGGAAAACTATGAGTGCTGACTGGGCACAATAAGAAGCAGGCTAAAAATACAGTTTCTTGAAATACCTATAAGCATGTGATTCCCAAAATTTAGGACAGATAGAGTATTGAATGAATTAGGCTCTTATGAAGAGAGACTTCTTCAGAAAGATGTGACAATATCACACACAGCTAATGAGAGGATGAAGACAAGTAAGGAGATGGAAGACTGTCCTTGGGCAAGCAGCCAGCTGTCACTGCAGTGAGCCTATGGAGCTGCCAAAAGTGATACAGTAATAATTAATGAGGTCAGGCCTCTCAGGAAGAACTGCTTGTCATTAGGCTACGTGTGTGTGTGTGTGTGTGTGTGTGTGTGTGTGTGTTATGTATAAAAGTGTTTCGTTAGCTGCTCTAACACAAAAGATAACCTTCCTCTTCAAATTCTATAATTTTACCAATTATTCTATTATCACAGATATACAAAAGGATATGTTTTTTAATATCCATATTTTTCAAAGCAATTTTTGGAACAAAGAGTACAGTGCTTACTTTAAAATATTGGTCAAATAGTTAAAGAAGTGAATGGCTAAGATCAGTAATAGCTTATGCTGGAGAGCGTGCGGAGTAAGGAGAACACTCCTCCATTGCTGGTGGAAATCCAGATTTATACAACCACTCTGGAAATCAGTATGGCAGTTTCTCAGAAAATTGGAAATCAAACTACCTCAAGAACAAGCAATACCACCCTTGGGCATATACCCAAAGGATGCTCAATCATACTACAAGGACATTTGTTCAGTTATGTTCACAGCAACACTATTTGTAATAGCCAGAACCTGGAAGCAATCTGGATCTCCCTCAACTGAAGAATGGATAAAGAAAATGTGATACATTTACAGCATGTAGTAGTACTCAGTGGAAAAAAAAAAAAAAAAACCAATGATATCTTGAAATTTGCATGTAAATGGGTGGAACTAGAAAAAAACATCCCTAGTGAGGTAACCCAGACCCAGAAAGATGAGCATGGTGAACTCATAGGTGAATACTAGCTGTAAAGCAAAGGATAAGGAGCCCCAGGGAAACTAAGAAACAAGAAGAACCCTAAGAGAAAAATACATACATCCCCTTGGGAAAGGGATATAGACAAGTTCTCCTGAGAAAAATGGTAGTTGGGGCTGTGGGGGAAGGAGCGAAGGCAGAAGAAGAAGAGGAGGGAAGAAGGGGAGGGGAAAGGAGAACTAGAGGGAACAGGATGGTCTGGATGGGGAAAGGGCAGAAAGGAAAACGATATCTTGATTGAGGGAGCCATTATGGGGCTAGTAAGAAACCTAGCACTAGAGAAATTGCCAGGAGTCCACAAGGGTGAACCCAGTAAAGTCCCTAAGCAATAGTAGAAACAGTGCCTGAATTGGCCTTGCCCTGTAGTCAGATTGGTGACAATTTCAAATGTCAAAAACCTTCCAGCAACTGACGGAAGCAGATGCAGAGAACCACAGCGGAGCGTTGAGCTGCGCTCCCAAAGTCCAATCAAAGAGAGGGAGTAGTGAGAACACAAGTAAAGAGGTCAAGACCATGATGAAGATGCCCACGGAAACAGCTTACCTGAGCTAATGGACGCCTTCCACCTCCAGCCTGACAGCGAGGGAAACAGCATAGAACCAAAGTAGGCCCTCTGAATGTTGGTGACAGCTGTATGGCTGGGGCAAACTGTGAGGCCACTGGTAGTGAGACCAGGATTTATCCCTAATGCTTGTTTTGGCTTTTTTTTTTTTTTGGAACCCATTCTCTCTGGAGCGATACCTTACTCAACTTAGATGTAGCAGGGAGGGCCTTTGTCCTGCCTCAAAGCAATGTGATCAACTTTGTTGACTTCTCATGGGAAACCCTACCCTCTCTGAGGAGTGGCTGGGTGGTGGGAAGGGGGAAGGTAGAGGGAACAGGAGGAGGAGAGCGACCAGGAAATGGATTTGGCATGTAAAATGAGAAAAGACAGGTTTTTTTTTTAAATAAGATTAAAAAATGAAATGTCAAAAAAAGAGGTGGGATTTTTGCCTGTTTTATTGAAAATTGTTAATCTGGTGTAGGGTGGATTAGAAGCCTCATACATGAAATCCAAGTAATGCTACAGAGGAGATGGCATTTATACACAAAGCTTGACACCTACTGAGATGAAAAGGCACCACAAGTACAAGAGAGGAGCTGGTTAGAGCTACTTCCTGGGGCAGGAGGAGGATCTTTTGTGCATGAGTCTAATCCAAAGGAACACTGGATAGACGGTTGCTCCTGCTAGTGCGCTTTCCTTTGACCTAGTTATACAGTTGCAAATTTTTCTCCATGTTTTCCTTGTGTGGATTATATTCATGTATGAGGGCGGGAGCAGCATGGAGGTCAGAGATAAACCTCAGGTAAATTCCTCTGTCACTCCACTTTTTATTTTTGAGACAAACTCTGAGTTTCAGCAAGACTCTCAGTGTTGCAAACACCTGCGCTCCACTTGTCTCCATTCCCCACTAATCACTAGTGCTATAGGCACATGCCAGTATTCCTGGGTTTACGTTGGTGCTGGGCAGTTGGACTCGCGTCCTCACGACTGTGCAGCGAGCACCTCATTCACTGAGCCTTTTTCCATTCCTCACATGTATAGATAAATAAAAGATGTGAAGACAGTAGCAAGAAAAACAACATTGGCATTCTTATCCTTTCAAGCAGCATGATAAAATGATACCAGATGTCTTTAGCTATGGAGCACTAGACTCAGTATTTTCCAAAGAAAAGCAAGTAACCACAAGGTCAAAGGTCAGTGTGATGTTGTTATCTTTGTTCCCCATTAATTTCCTAGCCATAAATTAAGCCTGAGTTCTCTTTCATTCAAACACACACACACACACACACACACACACAAACATACATACATAAGCACAAACACACAAATGCATGAACCAGCAACATATAATCAATCTTATCTTCTAAAAAGTGAACCTAGGTTTAATTATTCTTTCTAAGTTACCAAGAAAATAAAACAATACAAATTTAGAGCCATAGTTGGATATTGCTGTACCTAGAAAATGAGGTTATGGTATTGGATAGTGGAGAAGGATGTTGTGCAAAACAACAAATGATGCAGATTAAAAGCCAGACTATAAGACATAAAACTAAGTAAGTAAAATGCTAAAATATTGAGTAGTACTCCCTGAAATATGAAGATTTCTCATGGGACAGATATTTTTTAAAAATTCATTTATTTTGTATTTTCAAATGTATTTATTATTCTTTAAAAGTATCAAGTATTCAATGCATAAGATCTATTTTTTATTTCATCAAAATTCTTGCATTGTTATGAATTTCATGTGAAAACCTTTCTACTGTAAATAATGTCATGGCAAATAACTTTCCCTGAAAGATTTATGGTTTATTTAAATTAATTTTAATTTAGAGAATTTATAAGGCTAAAGTTGCCATCAACATCTAAAATTTCACAATGCATTTTTGACTTTTCTCTTAAAAGTTTGACTTTGCCATGAACAAAGTTTTGTACTTGCTATGGCTATATAGTTATGTACCTAGGCCATTTATCAATAGTTTATTAATCATTCAATTTTAATGTCCTGTGACTTTTGTTTTTAATGTCAAATACTTTATGCCTTCTGATCATTTACCTATGATTAATTCCAATTGGAATTCTTGGCAGGGATGATGTAAAGCTGGTACTGGCCTCTCTTGCCATATCACCTTGGGAAGGTGATTGATCAGACTGGCTATTATATTCCACAGACATGATGGTACCTACCCCAGAATTTTTTCTCAGGAAATAATGCTTTCTTTGTGGAAATTCAGTAACACTCATGTGGAGCAATGCTTTTAGATGTTGAAATTTATTTTTCACAATAAGATGTGATGCAATTACTTTGCCATTTGTTTGGTTGTTTTTGCCTGAATCAATCATTGCTATTATGATGATGTAATTCTATCAACCCTGTATTTATGGATTGGCATTGTGTAATGAAAAAGATGTTCTTCTATCATTATAACCACTGTTTGTTTCTAGCAGTAAATTTTTATTGTTATAAATCACAGTTTCTGGGTAGAAAAGTAATTAATTATTTTGTCAAATAATCTAACATAGAATTAATATAACAGAAAGATGTCCATTCCTTTATATCAGTATATTTTATAATCTGTCTGAATAAACTATTAGATATATTTTTAAAATGTATTGTAGAATCACTTTTGGTTTTATTAATTTTGATGGAAAAAACAAAAACTTTTCCCCGGTACCCTTTTAACTTGATTACTGCATCCTTTCCATGTATCCATTTGTTTTAAATTTATTTTTACCTGTCCCTTTGTATTTTCTCATATAATATTTTCCCTATATTATACTTTGTTATTTTTTGAAGAAACACTATCTACTCCTAGTGAAGATAATTGCTGAGGCCTCTGTAGACCCATCTTGGCTGGGAGTATTCTTCATAGCTTTGTGA
>PVIU01033349.1:0-12484 GCA_004026605.1 Ondatra zibethicus
GAGGAGGAGGAAGAGGAGGAGGAGAACAACAACAACAATAACAAGGTAATGACTTTGAGTTTATTTTGTGCTGGCCATGTTTTGCTGTGCATGTGGCCAACCCTTTTGTTTTCCCAGTGATACTCTTTTGGAGAAAACTATTTTTGGTTTGCAAGTGATTATCGATTGGTTAGAGACAGTGGCTTATGTTCACATTTCCTCTCAACTCTAGGACCACATCTGGGTCAGACATGTCCAGGCCCTATGCATGATTCCACAGTCAATTTGAATTGTACAAGTAATTTATTTACTCAGAAATCTGCTTTGTGGTTTATTATTTTTCCTTCTTAAATGATATAGCATATGATTATTGCCATATGTTTCCAGCTTCTATGAACTGTGAATGGGTTCCTATAGTCCAATAGCAAAGGACTGTTTCTCATCACAACAGAATAGAGGACTTTAGAACCCTTATAAGATAGAGTGCATTGACAAGAGATTGGGACATGGCGGGTGCTGCATGTGAAAGAATTCTGCCTTTGTTACTGAATCTGGTTCATCTTGTAATGAGGCTGTAGGAATGAAGAACACTGTTCTCTCCACTGTCAAGAGTTCCCTCACCATACAAGCTCTCTCAGTTGTATTCATTTTTTATGATGACACATCAGATTTAGTGACATAACTGGGGAACTTGACTTAAAATTGAACCAATTTGTCCTGGCTATTTTGGATATTCAGATTCTCAAACAAAAATTTAAATAAAACATTTTAATATAGAGTACTCAGATTTCGATTTTGTTAAAAAAATTAGAACAGATGATGATAATATCCTCTGTCCTAAAATAGTGCCATATACAATTACATTCTATATTAACCTATACTGTGATGACTAATACTCTTCATTGGTTTTAAATACATGTAAATAAGAAAGAAAGTGGTCAAGTACAAAGAATAGCTTCTGACATTAGATATTATTTTTTGGCCATTCTTATAGCTCCTGAGAATAATTATTTTTTACTGATTTATTTTATTTTAATTACTTGTATTCTTCTTTTGAGCATATGCTAGCACATACAAAGATCAGGAGAGAGGCAGCATCTCCTGAAGCAGGAGTATCAGGTGTTTATGACCCACACAACATGTGTGCTGAGAACTGAATGAGGGCCTTCTGCAAGCGCTGCAAGTTTCTGTTTATTTGTTATATTGTTTTATTTAAAATGCTGAACCATCTCTCCAACCCTCTCAATAACTATTTCTATTACTTCAAAAGTGATAGGTAAGTTAAATAAGTTGCAAATGTAATCATGATCTAATAAATTTTGATTGATTACTTTTATGTGGATTACAAATACATCAAAGAGTGGAAGAATTTAACAATGAAAACAAGGATGAAGAAATATTGTTGTTTGTGTAAGTGTACATTGGCAGTATAAAAGAGCTGAAAATTTGATGGATACCTGTCAGAAGAAAAATTAATATGTTATTTATAAAGGTAAAGTTCAGTCAAATTTTAAAATAACAGTTTAATTCAACATAAATAGAATTGCATATGAAGTTACATAAATAAGAGAACAAAAGTCGTAGTTTCTGGGATTTTTTTGTTTTGTTTTGTTTTTTCATTTTTGAAACAGGGCCCATATTTAAACCCAAACTGATTTGAAATTCTCAATGTATCTAAGGCTGGACTCAAATTTATGTTTATTCTTCTGTCTCAACTTCAGAAATGACAAACTGAAGGCATGATTTACCATGGTAAGCAGTAGCATAATATTTCCAACTAACTTGTTTTATCTTGGTCACATAACCACTAGAAGATATAATAATGAATTCATATTATAAACTCTAATTGTCTGCAAGAGATTTCTCAAAATATGAACAAATCAACTTTTTCCCATCTGTAATAAAGGTTACTTAAGTTGAGAAAAAGTATTTTTCTTTACCGGTTTCCATATTAGTTTCAATATTTGCAAGCTGTTAAAATGATTTATTAGAATAGATGTACTATGTACAGATTGATATTGGGAAACTTGTATTTTACTGTGAAGATTTTTGCATGTATGTATAAAACACACAAATCAACAGTAAACTTATAAAATTATGACAACTCTACAGTTTATAATTAATTATTTTATGAAAATAAGGCAATACTCTTTATTATGTGTTTAACGTGTGAGAATATATTTTCCAAACCACATTTAAATATAAAACTTGCCTAGAAAGAGGGTGTAAGTTATGGATTTTTAAGGTTATGCTAAGTATTGCAATATGGCACTAACCTTTTACACAGATGGAATGGAGTCACTATCTGTCATTTCAGAACCTGCCATTCAGGGTGTTTATGACCGATATTTTAAACATACAGTAAATGCAGAAAGGAAATCTCTTACAGCATAACCAATGAGTATGCATAAAAATTCACCTCTGCAACTAAAATCCCGTTACATATCTATTTAATCTTATTTTTAAGGAAATACCATTTTTTCTTCCCTAGTAATAAAATGCTACATTTAAAATCAATCCATGCATAACTCACGATCATGGATTAAAAACTGTAGCGGCTGTGGCATTTTTAGCAGACTGTACAAAATGAAAATGTCACCTTTTCTTTCGGGTGAAAGTATTTTGCCTTTCCTTAGAATAAAATACTCTGAGTTTAACATTAGCTTTAAGAAGAAAAAATTTCATGTTAAACTAAAAGTTCACCCAAATGTTATGTCTCGAAAACTATTACTAAATAACAGAATGTCTAAGGACATAGCATTAGCCAAAGATAAAAGCTTAAAGCCATTGTTCGAATTTCTTCCCCTTTTAGTATATTTGGTGTTCTAAATAGGTTAGAAATACTTTGCAAGAACTATGAAAACCTTCATGAGCTATATCATTGATCCACTTATGAGCTATAGACCATCACTTTCCTTTACTTGGTCAGTGAGTTTATCAAGCCAAATGAAATGACTAAAACTGGCTCTGATATAAGGGGACAGATGCTGACAAATACACAGAGTGACTCTCATGTGTTAATGAGGGGTTCCTCTAGTTTTATGATAGTGTATGGAATTATATAATTATGTGGCAAAAATATATAATACTATTATATAATTTTTCAAAGGAGAATGGAAACAGTTGTGGTGAAGACAAAGAGAAATTGGAAGGAAGTATAAATTTTATATTGATCCTTCTATGGAAAGCTACACAGATGCTTTACACATCACCATGAAAGTTTTGTTTACTACTAGAAGTAAGGATTTTAAATATATCCTTTTTATTGTTCTTTGTGGTAATATTGGCTGTTGAGTTTGTAGAAATGGGATATAAATTTATCAGTGTCACCTATGCATTATTTTCAAGGAAATCTAAAGCTTTATTTGGCTTTTTATATACTGCAGTCATAAAGTTTAACATGAGCAAATGGATCAGAATGGTGACTGATTATGAATTTCGTGAATTCAAGTATTTAGTAACCTCTTCAGTGTTAAACTTCATGTGGGCAGCCTATGATAATGAGTAACAAATGAATAAAAAATTGCAACTGTAATATGGGAGAACTAGTTTTAATAACATTGTGATTGCTTGAAGTTTTTAGATATATAGTCACTTATTGGTACTGAACAACTTATCACTTGATTACATGAAACAACTATCTAAATATCTTCACAAGTACATGCAGTAGCCTGGGACAATTTAGTGATGGATAAAACCCTACATTTTCAGCTCATTAGTTATAAGAATAAACTGTTTGTTCATTCTTAGTTATACCATGGTGAATAGCATCTCTACTACAAAGAATTCACAGAGATGACAGGAAAATATCTATAATCATATCACAGATGAGAGACTGTATAATGAATGGAAAGATCATGGAATGGATATGGCATTTACTATATGACAATAGTTTACATAACAAGAATTAGATAAACTTCTAGGCAAATGACTTTTCTTCAATCTTTAAAAATATTATGAGACAATGTCAGAATTATATGTGAATAAATTATTCAAAATAATTGGGAGTATTATATACAATCAAAATCATCTTAATATTTAAAATATTATCTGATGATAATGAATAAATAGATTTGGGCATATAGAAAGACATTTTAAGCAATGCACAAATTCATTATTTTAGTGAGAAACTAATCTGATTTTTAAAAATTTTCAATATAAAACCAACAATTAAAAATGGCTTAAGAATAACATATTTGTAATGAGTATATTATGTTACTTTACAAAGAATTTTTCTGATATTTATAATTTTAAAAGTCTAGCAATATAGTTTGTTGAGCAAAATGATAGCAGCCTTTAAAGATCTGACTAATTTAAAAACAAACAGAATTAAACTGAAAAGTGCCCTCACTCCTCTCAGGAAACTCCTTTTTCAACAGATAAAGACCATTAAAGAAAAACAAAACCAAACTGCCAAGTGGTGGAGTGTCCATGCCCACCAATGGAACAACAACTGAACCAAAGGCTAATGGACTATAACAGAAAAGGACAGACAGATTGTAAGAGAGAGGGGATTGGGAATTTGATGGGAGATTGTTTTTCTTGGGACGTCAGATGCTATGTCTGTAAAGTCTCAGCAACTTGACTGCCTAAACATGAGCTAACTAGGGGCAACAAAAGATAGACATACCAATGTAGACAGGGGAAATCCATGAGAGTTCAACTCTATTCAAGCAAATATCAGCAGCTAAGGTACTAAGAGTGAAAGAGATATTTTTCCCTAGGGAAGAGCACATAAATTAATTTTTGATCACAAATGGTCACCCTTGAAAACATATCAAATTAACCATTATGAAGATAAAGTAGATGTGTTTCACAAATACATATGTATATACATATGTGCATGTAAAGAAAATTAATGAAAAAAAAGGCAGGAAATTGAAAAAGAGCCAGTGTATTTAGGAAGGGAAGTAACAGAAGAGACAAATAATATAATGACATTACAATTTCAAAAAATAAAGAAAAGTCTCTATGCAGTGTTAATAATGCCATTTCCATTGTGCTAAGCATTTATTTATTAAGAGTAGAATATGTAGCATTAGTTGTACATGGTGGTACACTCTAGCGACTCTACTTGTGTTGATGCCAGAAATATCAGGAATATCATCAGCTACACAACAAGTTTGTGCCAGCCAGCTTGTGCTACTTAAGTTCATCTCTTAAAAATTCAAGTCAAAAATAAAAAATAAACAAAAGAATGCATAATTACAAAAGATTAGAAAGGTAGGTAATCATGGAGAGCATTAACAAACAACAGTGTTTGAAAGACATGATTACTGTGAGCTGATTCTTTAGTTTGAACCACTTTCCCTTAAATAAATGCCATACTATGAAACTTGATTCTGGGCCTGTAACACAGCAGACTGAGAGAATAACTTTGGTCACCATGAGGACCATGACTTCCATATTACTTACTGTCTCGCACTCTTGCTTCCTCTTTCCTTTTCTGTAACGAACACAAGAAATCAGGTGAACCACTATGAGTCCCTGTAGTTGTTGACTTCATCTATCAATGAGGAGGGCCAATTGTCATAGATGACAGAAAGTAAACCAGGACAACTGAACTTGAACAAAACTGCCCTGCTGCATAATACATTATTTATAGCTTCTTGCAACACAGAGGTCAATGTCAATTATACAATATCTTTATTTTTAAACAGAAAAGAAATGAAAAAGCAAAGGTGTCTTTATGTTTACTATGGGTATAAGTTTAAGATGATATATTGGTATTAGTAGCTAATGTAACTGTTTTAAATACTAGAGAAAATGAATACCACAACCTGAAATGAACAGATTCTTCTTACACAAACAAAGTCCAAGTCGAATAAATAATGAGAAGTAACTGGTCTGGTTTTGACAAAACAACACACAACTATAGTAACAGTTTTGTCCATATATTTATAAACATATTTAAAATATGAAAAATTGTTTTGAAATTATCTTGGCACTGACAACTATATCTACAGAAAATAGAAACTTTTATTAAAATGTTCTCAGAGATTAAAAGAGTCCCTAATGCCATCTTATTTGTTCTTTTGTTTGCTATTATTATTATATTAATATGAAAGATTATTAAATAGCTTTAACATAAACAGACCGTAGATTATGAATAACATTGGTAGAAAACAGAATCTTCCAAGCTCTATGCTTGATAAGGAAAGCAATTTCTTGGGCTGGAATGATAGTTCAGTTGGTGAAGAACTTGAAGAACTTGCTGCAGGAGAATGAAGACCCGTTTTTTTTTTATTATTTTTTTTTGTCCCTAGCACCAAAATATCTGTTTTGAGCACTGGTGTCTTCCTACAATTATGAACCACAAGGGAGATAGAAATAGAAGAACCCATGGAGATTGTCTGCCAGACAGTCTATGCAAATTGCCAAAACATGGATTCAGTGTGAGATCCTGTTTCAAGTAAGTAAGTTGGAAAGACAGTGGTAAGCAACAGGTGGCAAGCTCTAGCATCCACACACAGTGTATGCACTGATATACACAAACCGGATGCATGTGCAAATGGACACAACAGCATTTATATGCACAAATTTAAACAGCCTAATACACATTCTAATAGAAATGACTTTAAATAATCATAAAAATGTTTTGAAAGAAAACAAAATAAAATTTCAAATCTTTGTGAGCAAATAAATATATCCCACAGATGATATAGTTAATTGAAAGACACAGAGAAGATGTTCATTTGAATTTTTTACAACTTAATCTAATCTTTTCCAATAGCACAATTATTAAATACTAAAATATTTAGTATGTAATTAAAGATCATAATTATGGTTTATGGAATTATATAATCACATGACACATTCCATGCTGTGCTTATATATGAACAGCCAAATATACCACATTGTGTATATTCAAATATCCTAAGATTTATTCATATCAATCTTAACTCAAAAGCACATTCACAGTAAAAGATTTCATACTATTGAGTTTCAGACTCAAGCAAAGACAGAATATATTTAACTATAGCAAAGTGATTCAGCTTTATTATTAGAACATGCCTGCCAGAAAACAAGGTAGACCTCCCACAAACATTCTTTTATTTCTGTTCTCTTAGAATCAACTTGTCTCATCCTTAGCTCTGAAGAAGAGAACCCATGACAGTCATCACTAAACTCCAGCTCCCATCTTCTGTGGATGGTATGGATCTTTCCCTTTTAACCTTCCTCCCAGCATTTGTTGAATTGTTAGAGAACTCGACCCTCACTGGCAGCAACTGCTAACCCAAGAGACAGTCCTCACAGGGCAAGAAGATGGGGGAAGGCAGCCCTACAGCTTTCCTCCTGCTTCTGAGGTTGAAACCAATTCCCCTGAACTCGTCTTGTCCCCAGCTATGTAAAAGAAAACCAGCTGTAATATTCCTTTCTTCTCTGATACCTTCCTTTACAGAGCACAAAGATCTCCCCCAGATTTTTTCTCCTAACTCATTGCATTATCCCAGCTTCCAGCACCAGCAGATAATAACTGGCAACACAGCAGCTAAGCAAAACAGGGAAACAGAAAAGCTAACTAAAGACCCTCACCACTCCATCCTCCTTCCATAATTCCATTACCAGTTTCTGAGACTTGTTTCTAGCACTGCAACAAAACACCAGCAGGTGCCTTTTTCCCAGCTGGCTGCATCTCCTGTGGATGCCATAGACCATTCCTCCCTTATCCATCCCCCGACATGGTGTCTTTATCCCATCTCCAAACTTCATCATGCATTCCCTACTAAACCACAGACCATATCTCCAGAAAACCAGATGATTACCCTAAGATCTTCTCATCTCTCTATTCCCCCAGATCCAATTGCCCAGTTCCATCCCTAGTTCTACAGCAGAATACCCCTTACAATCGTCCCTGTTCTATGATCCCATCCCCTGTGAATCCACAGATCTTCCCCTTCTAACCTCTGTACCCTCACTTATTGCTTTATCCCAGGCCCCAAGTTCAGAAGGCAGTCCATACTAACCTAATACCACTCCTCCCAGGGCAGTAAGTATGCTAAGATAGATGCATGCCTCTCCTATTGCTCAGAGATTCAATACACCCAGTTTTGTCTCCAGCTATGTAGCCAGAAACCTGCATGGTCTCCCTTTTGTCAATGATTCTATGCCCAAAGTTCAACAAGACATTTTTTCCAAAATTTTATCCCCCAACTCAGTCAATAACTCACCCTGAAATGCCAGAAGGCATTCCCTGTGAACATGCCAGTCAAAAAGGAAGAAAAACAGGCAATGCACAGTCATCATACTCTGCAAATTCCAGGGTGATATATGAATAATAAAAACTCAGGGAAAGAAACTGGGGTTCAACCTGAAGATCCAAAAAGCCAAACCTCCAGGCTCTGGCTTTTACCTTGACCTCAGTCTAACATGGCGATCCTACCTCCAGGAATCTCCATTTGAACTGTCTGAGAGTTGAATCCTCCTGCTTTATAATTGTCTTTAGGGCTGGGATTAAAGGTGTGCACCACTGGGATGAAAGGTATGCACCTTGCGGTTTCTATGGTAACTAATGTGGATTAAAAGTGGGTGTTATCACTTCCTCACTGTAAGGTTGACCAGTGTGGCCGTTTTACTTTTGCTATCTCCAGCGAAGCTTTATTTATTAAAATACAATTGAAATGCCACTACACCAGAGAGGAAACAGCAATAAAAGAACATAATAGCCACTCAATATGTACAAATCCAGAAATAAGCACCTAGACCTATAATCATCCCAAACCCAAATGCCTAGATGCCACTAATTAGTCAATGTAGCTCAATTTTCCTACCACAGAAGGTCTTGAATATTACAAAAAAGTTTAAACACAAAAGAGAAACCTGAAGTACCAACCATATGAAGATGATAGAGGTCTTTAAAGTGAAAATGAATAAATTCCTTAAGGAAATAGAGGAAAATACAAAGAAATAATTGGGGTGAATGAACAAAAAATTTAAAGAAATCCAATAAATCACAAACAGTTGAAGAAAACAAATAAAACTCTTCAATAACTAAAATTGAAAAAAATCAAAGAAAACATAAACAGAAGGAATTCTGAAAACGTACAATTGAGAAATTTGAATAAAACCTAGAGAGGAAAGCTTTCTGCACCAATAGAATATAAGAGATGGAAGAAAGAATTTCATGGATTGAAAATATAAGACATGGATACATATGTTAAAGAAATTGCTAAATCTAAAAGAACTTCTGACAAAATATATCATCGAGTAAATCTGGAACAATATGAAAAGAAAATCTAAGAAATAATGGAAATGGAGGAAAGAAAAGAATCCTAGCTCAAAGACCTAGAAAATATTTTCAACCAAATCATAAAAGGAAATTTTCCTAACATAAACAAAGAGGTGTCTATAAATGTAGTAGACACATGCACAACACCAAATAGACTTGACATGAAAAGGACACTCCCACATCACATAATTGTAAAAAGAAATCCAGGACAAAGAAAGAATATTAAAAGCTGCAAGAGAAGAGAAACAAGTACCATTGAAAAGATAAACTTATTAGAGCTACATTGCAATGGAGACTCTAAAAGTTAGAAGGACATAGAGAGATATGCAGCAGATTATAAGAGACCATAGCTGTCAGCAGAGAAAACTATACCTAGCAAATCTCTAAATCATCACAGTCAACATAGATGAAGAAAATAAGATATTATATGATAAGATCTAATTTAAAAACAAACTATCTACAAAAAATTCAGCACTATAGAAGGTGCTTGAATGAAAACTCTAACATAAGGAGATTAATTAGAACAATAAAAACACAGGGAATAAATATTCTCAGAGCAGAAAAATTGAAAAAGTGAATAACACACACACACACTTTATCATCATCATCATCATTAACAACAACACCAGAAACAACCACAACACCACCAATAACATCTACAAAATAGCCCAGGAATCAACAAACAATGATCACTGATAGTTTTCAAAACCAGTGGTTTCAATTCCCCAAATTCAAAAACACAGACTAACAAAACTGATGTGAAAACAAAACTCAGTTTTCTTCTGCATTCATGAAACAATGCCAAATATTGTGATAGAAATTACCTCAAGGTAAATGCTTAGGAAAAAATATATTCCAAGCAGATGAACCTAAGAAGAAAGCTGGTACAGACATTTTAATAAGCAACAAATAAACTACATATCAAAACTAATCAAAAGAGGTAGTTAATGAAGGACATACTCATAAAAATGAAAATCTGCCAAAAATGTATTTTAATTCGTAACATCTATATTCAAAACTGAAGATCTACCACTTTTGTAAAACTTACTCTGTAACCCCCTAAATCATATATAATCCCTTAAATATTGATGGTGGAAGACTTCAATACCCTAGTTTCACAAGTGGACTAGTCATCCAAAAAATTATCAGAAAAATACTGATGCTAGCAGATATTGTAAACCAAACGCAACTTACAGACATTTACAGAACATTTTACCCAAACCCTAACAAATATAACTTCTTCTCTACAGCTCCAAATTTGGAATTTCCCCTAAAATTGAACACAAACTCAAATATAAAGCAAGTCTCAAAATATAAGAGTGAAGTAACTCCCTATATTCTATCAGAGCACTGCTGATTAAAGTTAGATATCAACAGCAGAAACAACAGAAAGTTTACAAACTCATGGAAGTTCAACAACTTTCTTCTGAATTAAATATGGGTAAAAAGAAATAAAGAAAGCAACTAGAGATGTTCTAGAATTTAACAAAAATGTAACAACATAATCAAACTTAGGGAATACAATAAAAGAGGTTCTAAGAGGCACTAGGTGACTAAAAAAGTGGAGAAATCTTATAATACCAATTTATCTGCACACCTGAAATCTCAGGAAGAAGAAAAAGAGAAGGATCAAGAAGCATGAATAAGAGGAGTAGACATTAGGAAATAATCAAACTGAGGCTGAAATCAATAAAATAGAATCAGAGTACAATACAAAAAAAATCAATGAAACAAATAATTGATTCTTCAAGACAATCAGCACATAGACAAACTCTTGTCCAAAAAAACTACACATCAGAGAAAATATCCACATAGCTAAAATCAAAATAAAGTTGTATGTAACCACAGACATTGAGGAAATCCTTCGAATCATAAGGTGCAATTTAAACATCTGTACTCCACAAATAGGGAAATCTAAGAAATGCATATTTCATAAAATAACTTAGAAAAACTAAATCAAGATAGGATAAACAATTTAAATAAACTTTTAACTCCCAGCAAAATAGACTTTGTCACTAAAAGCCTATCTTAAACACAAAAACAGTGACATTGTTTTAGGACAGAATTTTACCAGACTTTCAAAGAAGAGTTAGCACCAATATTCCTCAAATTATTCCACAAAATAGAAACAGAGAGAACATTGCCCATTTCATTTTATGAGGCCAAAGCTATGCTCATGCTCCAATAAAATAAAGACTCAATGAATAAATAGAATTGTGAATCAATTTCCCTCACAAACATAGATGCTAATATATTCCATAAAATAGTTGCAAACAAAATCCAAAAATATACCAGAAAAGATCCTTCACCATAGCCAAGAAAGCTTCATCCAAGAGATGTATGGATGGTTCAACAAAGAAAAATCAGTAAAACAATCCATCAGATAAATACATCAAAGAAACTACATGTTCACCTCTTTTTAGCCTTTGCATAAATCCAATAACCCTTCATGATAAAAGATCAGGAAATAATAGGGATATAAGAGACATATATAAATATAATAAAGAGATCTTATGACAAGTCTACAGTGGACATCAAATTAAAAAGAAAGAAACTCAAGCAATTCCAGTAAAATAATGAGCAGAAAAATACTGTCTACCCTCTCAATGCTTATTTAGTACAGTACTTTAAGTCTCAGAGAAAGCAGTAAGACAACTTAAGGAGATTAATGGGATACAAATTGGAAATGAAAAAGTAAATGTATCTTTATTTGCAGATGATAAAATGGTATATAACAGTGACCATAAATATTCCATCATGGAATTCCTTCAGCTGTAAAATACTTTCAACAAAGTATCTGGAAACAAGATTAATTGAAAAAACAAAGGTAGTAACTCTTCTATATGCAAATGGCAAATGGACTAAGAAAACAATCAGGAAGACAACTTTCACAATAGCCTCAAATAGTATAAATACCTTGGGTCAACTCTAACCAAGCAATTGAAAGACTTATATGACAATAACTTTAAGTCTTCAACTACAGAAATTGAAAAAGATATCAGAAGATGACTAGATCTTCCATTGCTCCTTGATAGGTTGGATTAACATAGTAAAAACGTGTCGTAAAAAAGAGCAAACTAAAATTCTCTTTCTTGGTTGCGTCCCTGTGTGGTTTTGGTATCAGGGTAATTGTAGCTTCATAAAATGAGTTTG
Organism: Ondatra zibethicus; assembly: GCA_004026605.1. Taxonomy (NCBI): domain Eukaryota; kingdom Metazoa; phylum Chordata; class Mammalia; order Rodentia; family Cricetidae; genus Ondatra; species Ondatra zibethicus. The sequence goes on from PVIU01033349.1 coordinate 12,362, forward strand.
GTAATGACCCTTCAGTTTCTATTATGTGAAACACCTTAAGGAGTATAGGTATTAGCTCTTCTTGGAAGTTCTGGTAGAATTCTGCATTAAAACCATCTGGTCCTGGGCTTTTTTTGGTTGGGA
>PVIU01033350.1:0-12444 GCA_004026605.1 Ondatra zibethicus
GTTCATAGCCGCATTATTTGTAATAGCCAGAACCTGGAAACAACCTGGGTGCCCCTCAATGGAAGAATGGATAAAGAAAGTGTGGAATATATACACATTAGAGTACTACTCAGCGGTAAAAAACAATGACATCTTGAATTTTGCATGCAAATGGATGGAAATAGAAAACACTATCCTTAGTGAGATAACCCAGACCCCAAAAGATGAATATGGTATGTACTCACTCATTATTGTACTCTAGTCATAAACAAAGGATATTAAGCCTATAGTTCACAATCCTAGAGAAGCCAAAGAGCAAGGTGAACCTTGTAAATTAGGGTGGTTTTTTTAAAGTTACATTCCATTTTTATTGCTGTTCACATCTCCCTAAGTGCTTATAGCTTTGAAACAGAACAGAACAGAAAAAAAGTGAAGAAAAGAAAAAGGAAACACAAACCCTCCTTTTTACTATGGCAAAAATATTAGAACACATCACATGGCTTTTTCACTTGCATTTTTATTTTAAACATTAGCACAAACATATACTGTTGATTTTGAATTTGAAATCCAACACAGTAACATTCATACAAGGACTCGGACATTCCAAGGCTTGAATTAGGAGATTATTAATATGTTATATTTTTTCATGATGACCTTAGATAAAGATCTCATTATGTTATACATCCAAGGTGATAAAACAGTATGGGAGGCAGGCAGGCTACAGAGGGAATTCCCTTAACTCACAGATCTGGTAAGAGATATGGCTATGAATCAGGATTTCATTTAATGAGGGTGATTATTTGTATAGAATATTCTTAATGCTACAGTATGTTTCTTTTATTGCCTTTCAGGTATCCTCAGGACTCCTAGTCTTAAAAAGACCACTGTAGCCAGTCTATGCCTGCGCACCATCTCAGTTCCTTTCTTTGTCTCCCAGACTTTCAGACTGTGCTCTTGTCTATAGTGCTTTACCACACCTAAAGTGTCTCAGAGGTCGTCACAGGCCAAAGAAAAACTCCTCGTACATCATTTGATTAAGCAAGCTCCATAATTATTCCTGGAACTGCCTGTTCTGATCAGGTCTGTTCTCAAAGTCATTGGTAATCAGCATTGTTGTGACATTAGAGTTGGAATACTAATGATGAGAAATGGAGATGAACATGCTTTTAGCTTCCGGCGCAATCTTATTTGGAATAGTCTGCTAAAACGTTGGCTGTCTTCTGAAATCTCATGATCATTATGCGATGCTGCCTCATCCTTTAAGTTTGAAATGTATTCTGTGGGGGAATAATGGTAATTTTTCCTTAGCCTTCATATGTTTTCAGTTGTCACAGTCCCTAAAAGCAATTGGTGAAGCAATAATGATAAAGGAAAAGGGGGATACCCTAATACGAAAGCTGTCAGTGGGCTTGAATGCCAGCCTAATAGGGGATCTCCTAAAAGCGTACATTGTTTTCTTTTATTTTGAGATTTACAATATAGTTTCTTCGTTTCTCTCTTCCATTTCTTCCCTGCACACCTTGCCATAAGCCCCTCTCTCCTTAATCTCTTTTAAATTCACGGCCTCCTTTTTCATTAATTGTTGTTATATGAGTATTTGTTTGTGTATATATATATATATATGTGTGTGTGTGTGTGTATACTGTAAATATATATATATATACATACATATATATGCATATATATTCTAAATACAACCCGTTCAGCCTGTATAATGTTACTTGCATGTATGTTTTCATGGCTGACCTCACTGGTATTGGAGAACCAATTAGTGTCCTCTTCCCTGGGGAAGGCTGTTTTTCTTGCTCTCAGAATTCCTTGGTTGCCTGTAGTTCTTTATGTAGGATTGAGGCCTCCTGGACTTTCTGTGGTCCTCCAGGCAATCTATTTGTGTCCCTGTTAAACCAATGTTTAAACAGTCATGCTGAGAGGCTTTATGAACGTAACTTCTGACATTCCTAGGAGAGACAGTCTCACAGCAAACTCCTTTATTCTTTGAATGTTACAGCCTTTCTACCCCTTCCACGATGTTCCCTGAGTCTTAGGTATGGAAATGTTTTATAGATGTACCCACTGGTATTAGTTTTACCAGCTTTACATTTTGACTGGTTGTGAATTTCTATAATGATCTCTGCTGTAAAGGGAAATTTCCTTAATGAGGGGTGGGAACTACACTTAGCTGTGGGTCCAAAGACAACTATTTAGAGGGTTGTTAGCAATTATGTTGGTTTAGCAGAGTAGTGGTGTAGTGCATTCTCCGGCAGGATCCATGACTGTTTGCTTGAGCCTGCTGCAGTTGGCTAGGTTTCCAGTACCTAGCATAATCTTCCTGTTTTTGAGCAGGTTTTATGTCCCATTAGAGAGCTGTTGTTTTTCACTAACATATATGTGTCGCAAATACATCCCTAATTAGGATTATTGTGTCATGCTGATCATTACTGTGTTTCATGGGTGTCATGGCTAGCAGGTAGGACTGTACAAAAAAGAAAGGGAGCTATGAGTCTCTAAGGTTAGAGACTTAGGGGAAGGTTGATGAACGGCAAGAGTTAATTAGAGCCTCTCATTAATGCCAATCTCTCCTGAGCAATAAGGGTCTAGCGTCGACTTTCTAGATCATTCTTTCTTCTCCCTGATAGAAAGGTGAGGTGGGGTAAATTTATCTCTTTAAGTCTGTTTCTAGTATTTGGAAAAATATTGGAAAAAAGCAGGTATTTTGAATTTATTACTTCTTAATTGCTTTCGGTTCAATATTTAGCCCTAGTTTTGGGTGACTATTTTTGGTCTTAAGGAATGCTAAAGAAACAGATTAATTAAAAATGCATGAGTAAATATAATACTAAAGGGTGATTTGCCTGCCAAAAATAGATTAAATATAATAATAACACTATTTTGTACTGAATATGTATGTAGATATTTAAATATAAATGTATCTTATTCAAATGTAGTGATGAGAATTAATATATATATTAATTCGTATGTAGCTTATTTATGTATATACATTAATTCATACAACTTTGTGTGTCACACATTATTCACAAGTATAATGAGTCTCCACAATATTTGGAAATGATCTGAAAGTGACTTGCCTGCTTTGACACAAAAGTATATTTTAAATCATTTTTTCTGCACTTTCCAATCATTCAGCATGTCTTAATTAGGGTTTCAATTGCTGTGAAGAGACACCATGACCATAGCAACTTTTGTAAAGGAAAACATTTAATTTGGGTGACTTACAGCTTCAAAGGTTCAGTTTATTTTCATCATGGTGGGAAACACAGTGGGATTCATGCAGACATGATGCTGAAAGAAGTGTGGAGAGCTCTACACCTTGATCCACAGTCAACAGGGAGTGAACTGTGACACCATGCATAGCTGGAGCATAGGAGACCTTACAGCTCACCCCTACAATAATACACTTCCTCCAACAAGACTGCGAATACTCTAACAAGGCCATACCTCCTACTAGGGCCACACCCTTTGGGAGCCATTTTCTTTAAAAAACACAGACACACACACAAAGGAGATTTTTAATTTTGGAACTAAAGACAGATGAAAGAGCCAAGAAATAGAGATAATGAAGCATTTACAAGTGGTCTCACATGAAGCAAATTTCTATACCTTTTTGGACATATTTCTCATATTTATTTCTATCCAAAACCAAAATGTAGTATTTCCTGGAAATACTGAATTCTTTGAAATTTTTGAGAAACTTGCAGGCATGCAAGGAGATCATTTCTTCTCAGAATTAATTCAGATATTTCATTCCTTTTAATCTTGCTCATTTTGAAACCCTCAGGCTGCAAATTCCATTACCAAAAATAAGCTTATTTGAACAGCAACATTCCAACTTTTAAAATTTGAAGTTGTGTTGTGAATGAAAAAATAAATACAAAGGAAAGGACAGCATTGCTCCTAGGTGTGGTGGAGGACAAAGTTTATTATAGTTATGCAGGAAAGCAGAGGCAGAGGCAGGGATATCTGAGAGAGTCCAGAGTGGACATGACAGACTAAGCTGGGCCATGTCGAAGGGGGAGAAGGGAGCCAGGTGCAGCAGCCAACAGGAAAATGTCCAAAAGGTGAGGGTAATCAAAATGCCTGGATTATATAAGGAAGAGCCTCTGAGGAAAGGGCAGCCCAGTCCCTGGGCTAGAGAAGTTTAGGGTAGGGTTTGGGTTATGCTAGTCATAGCCTGAAACAGTTAGGGACCGAGGGATGCTGGGAGAAGCTGGTGGCCAGGTCTGCTTTGGTACATTAAATGGGCACCTCTGCTGTTTCTTCTGGGTTTGAACTTAACTTGTTGAGCTGTCTGTTAGAAAGGATGATACAAAATACTATCTTTAAATTAAAAAGGCACTGGGGAAATTTTCCCTTCTCAGTTTGCTAAGGACTTTGGCAATTATATTTTCTTAGTTTTTAAAAAATCATTTAAAAATGTTTAGTAGTGTTTTGTCTGAGTGTACAGGTGGCTGTTTCCTGTGGATACAAAAAGGTGGTTTTGGGTGCCCTGGAGTTGGATTTACAAATCTTGTGAGACATGAGTGCTGAAAAGAAAGTCAGGGTCTTCCGCAACGACAGCTAAAGCCATTTTTCCAGACCTGTATATTCTTATTTCCATAGCAACTCTATAAAAAATTAACATAGCCACTCTATTTCTATCACAATTATCTAATTCTTAATTGCACTGATCGATGAGTTTTCTTCTGTGATGTCCCTTCTATTCCTATGCTGTGTGCTCTCTTCAAATCCATCCCTACTAAGGGGTACCTTCTTGCTTTCTTGTCAATCTACTTACTTTGAACATGGGGAAAATAAGTCAAATAACAAGTACATTTTTTCCGCATTGTTGCTTGTTGGCCAACCAAGGAATGCTATTCCTAATAATCAATTACTTTATTGAGCCAACAAGACATGCTCTCCGCTGAGTATACAGGCGTGATATGTGATAAATAATGAGTTTTCAAATCCTCTACTTGCCCTTATTTTGTAGAAAGCATAACAATGATGGGGTTGAACTTTTCCCAGCTCCAGAGAGAATGCAAATTCATTTCCTTTCCTAATCTGACAATTCCTTCCTTTCTATTGTTAATGCTCTGAAAGGCTTTTGAGCCTCATCCAGGTGAACCAATGGCCACAGTGAAGTTGTGGTCACCCAATTGTTCAGTCATTTCTGAATCTTCATTTCTTGTATAAGGAAGATGTGGTGCTTTGAATAAAAGTAGCCCCTAGACTCATAAGTGGTACTACTGGGTGTGACTTGTTGGAGAAAGTGTGTTTTGTCACTGGAAGTGAACCAAGGCGGGTCCAGTGTTGCTCTGCCTTCCAGTACCCAGGCCATCCAGATGAAAAAATCTAAGATACCTGCCCAGCACCATGTCTGCCTGATCGTGGCCATGCTTCCCTCCATGCTGACACTGGGCTACACCTCTGAACTGTAAGCCAGCCCACTCAATGAAATGTTTTCCTTTATAAGAGTTGTTGTGGTCATGGTGTCTCTTCCTAGCCATAGAAACACTAAGACAGAAGTATTCTCAGTTTCTTTAGGAATCTCACCTGAGAACCATATTGTCTCTTGAGCTGATGCTTGTTTTCCTTAGAAACACACAGAACAACCTACACTGGAGAAGGCACAGAAGGGATAGAAATGAACCTGTCCCCAGCTGTCTTCAATTGAGGGTTCTATGTCATAGAGATGCTACAAGTCACCCCTCCGCAAAATATAGAAGTCATGGGGTAAAATCCACTTTCCATTTCATTTATTGTTCTTACCATACAGACAAATATAAATTATCATGCTGTTGTGTAAGAGCGTCCTCTGAAATTGAAACAGTCTATCATCCTGCAGGCCTGTAAGGAAGATCTTTAGGAACTTAGAAGGTAAACAACTTAAAATAGCTTCAGGAAGTCCATGAAATTGACCAGATTCTCTAGGCCCTTCCCCGCCAGAGTAAGCAATAGAAGCTGAAACTCTCTCAGACAAGCCAAACTGCAACGAAGACTCAGAGACCAGACCTGAAAGTAGAAACCAACCAAGCTGTCAGATAGAGGTTTCAACCAACTGAGGCAACTAACTGGAAAGGACACTCTCCAACCTGCTGAGCTGCCTGCGAGTTGTGCAGTGTGCTCCAGGTTCCCAGCTTTGTGAACTGTCACCCATGCTGGGGTGTGCTTTGGAGATGTAGCTGTCTTTCTGCTCCTGTAAGCAACCACTCACTCATGCTCCTGAAAGTAAATCCAGTGAAACTCATGGTTCACCATGTCAGACTTTGGTCGTATCTGTAGTCAGAATAATTTTATTTTTTTTAAAATGAAATGTTTTATGTTATTTTATTAGCTTGTAATTGATTTTTTTCAGACTTTGCAGTGCAAGACATGGTCAGTAGGGTTTTTTTGTCAAATGTTACTATTGTTAATGGTAGTAGGATTCCACAGCATCCCTCTGTGGTTAATGAATAGACACATAGAGGCAGGGCTTCTCTTTCCCCATTCATTCACAGATCACAGGTGAAAACTCCTCTGTCCCAAGATGGCTATCAGCTTAAAGATTACATCCATAGCTGGGAGCAGAGGTTTGGTTGAGGATGGGTGGATTGATAGAGGTGGGAGGAATTCACATTTGGTCTGACTGAGAAGAAAATCCACGAAGATATTTTGCTGGGCTGGAAAATATTAAGTAAGAGAAGCGACCGTTAAAAGCCTACTCAGAACAGGAGCCAGGAGCACACAGACAAGATGCGGAAGGATATTCAATAAAGGTGGTCCCGAAGGAGACCCCTGCAAAGGAGGTATTCTTCTGGAACCCCAGATTGCCCTTTAGTAAGTGGGGAAGCAAAGTTAAAGTGGCTGCTTTCTGACTCAGGCAGGAAACAGCAGTATTTTTTTTTTTTTTAAGACAGGGTTTCTCTGCAGCTTTGGAGCCTGTTCTGGAACCAGCTCCTGTAGACCCGGCTGGCCTCCAACTCACAGAGATCCGCCTGCCTCTGCCTTCCGAGTGCTGGGATTAAAGGCATGGGCCACCACTGCCCAGCTTGTAGGTGTAATTTTTAGGAGGAGGAAAAGGGGCCGTCTGTGTTAGATTAGACTAGGATACGGTGATAAGGGAGACAGGGTACAAGGGAAAAGGGGAAGAGTACAAGGAAAGGGGTCGGGGATATTTGTCCCAGAGAGACAAAGGACTGCCTCTGGATAGAAAGGAAACCCACATGGCACATAGGCAAATGTCTGTTTGTAAAGGTAATGGGGTAAACCTCATGTTAGGATGAGTTGTTTAATTTTAATTGGGCATGTTAGTTAGGTGAGCCAAAAGCGGCTTTTGATTGCTGGACTTTGGTAGTCATACTCAGGAGGAGGAAGTGGCTAGATGCTGCGGGAATAGACCTTGGTGACTAACCATTTTTTAGCAAGGCAGAGGGAATGGGGAGAAGAGCAAGGCTTGCTAGAGTAGTAAGATCGAGTGGGTTAATTTCCCTTCAGTGGTCGACTTTCAACCTAAAATCAATATCCCCAAACTTCAAAATGCTGGACTATAGAAGTTTCAGTCCTTAATATTAAAATGGAAGAGGCTTTCCAGAGTCAAATAAAAGTCAAACCTAAGTGGTGGTAGTGAGCCTAAGAGTTGTAACCCTCTGAACACAGAGACTTAAGATAACTGGGAGAGACGAGGTTTGGGAGATCTTGACAATGTGCATGCATGCCCACGATATATTATTCTCAAGACAGAATTCTCTCATTCTCTTCCTGATGGCTTGATTTCATATAGAAAGCTGTATCTTCTGAGCTTCCAGGTTACTAATTCTCCTCCCTCACTCTTCTCTAACAGCCACCTATATTCAACGGTCAGCAAACCCTTAGCATGTTCTTTGTTAGTCAGTTCTTATTGGCTTGCATGAGGATATAAAGGAGTGAATGAATGAGCTTAGGTACAATGTTATTGTCTCCTGGGGTAAAGTCTTTATATTATTTTTGTCATTACACTTTAAAAGTTTTTCATGAACTTAATTCACTAGTGAATGGGTCTTTGAATTTACCTAAATGATTAATTCACTTAAATGATTGCTGCTGTGTACTTGCAGCAAAGACAGCAAATATCCCATCATTTCCCTATTTAGTCAGTCCCCCTTCATATCGGACAAGGCAGTCACTGGTCTGCTTTCTTCTAATTTCATGCTCCAAACTGTCTTCTAGATGGAAACATGGGTAAACTATGAGTATCAGTAGTTGATTCTTTTTGACAGCTAATTGTGCAAATGGCGCAAGTATTCCACACTCTCTATACAACACATTTTCTGTACTCCAACAGAGTGAGTTTAGCTTGTTTCCCCTGCAGTGATTGTGAGTAGACTTGTATAGACTTTCCATTATATTCTGTGTGAACACGAGTCTTCTGTACTCTTGACAAAATACCTCAGAATGTGTCTGCACAGAAGCATGGGGAGCATGTTCTTAACACTACAGAAAGAGGCCAGGCTGTTTTCAGAGGACCTGGCCCCTTCTTACCCCCTACATCTACACAGGATTCCCGGATGCCTCATACCAAAATCAAAGCTTGTTTATTTGTCCTGATTCTTTTTTTTGAGTGTGGCAGCATTCTGTTGAGCTTGTGTCCAAATCTTTCCTGTTCTTACTTGCCTTCTGCAGAGCTGCTTCAGCGAAACATTTATTCCAGTCATCCACTCTTTTCTGCTGGGTCTCCTGTGTTCTGGATGGGTTCTGAGAGCTCTTTATGAGGCCTGAAATGAGCACATTGTGAGGTCTGTGACTTGCAAGTGTTTCTCCCGTGGTGTCTATGCCTTTTTGCAAAAACATCTTTCAAAATTTACAAGCTTTCAAATGTTGATGAAGTCCAGTTTACCAATTTCCTTTATCTATCGGGAGTGCTTAAGAGCTATTTTGAATGTGTCGACATTTTCCCGGAAGAGAGAGCCGTTCTAAGTGACAAGCTCTTGCTCCCTCAGTAGTTTGTCTGGGTTCTAAGATGTGGTTTGTTGTGCAGAACAAACATGTTCAGATGCTGCAGCTTCATTTCGTAGCTACACTTTCCACTGAAATATCTTCGTAACCTGGGTCAAAAATCAACCAGCCTTGTTCTGTATTTCTTTATGGAGGCTTAGTTCTTTTGAATCTATCTGTGAGATTATCATCTGGCCAACATTACAGGGTTGAACCTTAAAAATTAAAGAATTCATCAAATCTTCATAAACAATGTGACCTTCCTGTCTTTTTTTAAAACTAAATTTATTGACTTATTTTACATCTGAATCGCAGTTTCCTTGACCTGCTATCTTCCAATCCTTCTCCACCCCCCAGTTCCCCTCTTCACACCCTACCCCATCCACTCCTCCTCAGTTTCTGTTCAGAAAGGGGCAGGCCACCTATAGGTGGCAACAAAGCATGGTATATCAAGTTGCACTAGTACTAAGCTCCTCCCCTTGTATTAAGGCTGGACAAGGAAACCCAGTGAGAAATAAGTTCTCAAAAGTCAACCAAAGATTTAGGGACAGCCTGTGTTCCTACTGTTAGGAGTTCTGCAAGCAGAACAAACTGCACCACTCTCATATATATGCAGAGGGCCTAGGTGGGTCCAATGCTGGCTCGCTGGTTGGCTGGTTGGCAGTTGGCTGGTTGTGAGCCCCTATGAGTCTAGGTTAGTTGAATCTGTGGGCTTTCTTGTGATGCCCTTGACCTTTCTGGCACCTATAATCCTTTCTCCCTCTCTTCAGCAGGATTCCCTGAACTCAACCTGATGTTTGACTGTGGGTCTCTGCATCTGTTTCCATCAGTTGCTGGATGAAGCCTTTCTGATGGCTATTGGGGTTAGGGACTGATCTATGAGTATAGCAGAATATCATTAGACATCATTGCATTGATTATTTTTCCAGTCATGTTTGTTTCTAACCTAAGTCTCTGGGGCATCTAGCCTCTGGGTTCAGGCACTCCAGGCATGCCAGGTGTGGTCTCACTCTCATGTCATGGATCTGAGGCTGGACCTGTCATTGGTTGTCCACTCCCACAATCTCTGTGCCAACCTTACCCTTGCACATATCCTAGGCAGTTTTTTTTAAACCTTTATGTTATAATTGAATTGTTGTTAAAGAGGAACAATCTTTGGATTAGTCTTCATTTGTAGGCCACTGGGGGACAACTGAGCTCTAACGAATCCCGAGTCTTCACTGAAGAATGTTCTAATGCTCTCCATCTGTCTGTAATGATTTTTGCAATCCTGGGTTTAGCGCCCTTCAGAAGACATTTCTATATTTCGTTCACATTTGCATTAGTTTCCCTTGCCTCACCATTCTGTTATTTTTGGTGTCATTTTACTTTGTGATTTGACTCCTAGTAGTATCTAATTTTTTGCATGGAAAGACAATTGATTTTAATGAAGTGCCACATCCTGTGTCACTCATTGGTATCTTCCATTAATTTTTAATATTCATGTTTATTATTGAGTTCTATTACTTGTTTTCTTAACTTACAATCTCAAACAGAATTTCTGGTTCACAGTCAAATAGAGCTTATTTTCCTACTCTTTGTTTTTTGTCTTGTTTTAAAAAGATTTTTAAAATTTAGGTGTGTTGAGTATTTTGCCTCGATGTATGTATGTGTGCCATGTTTGTGCCCATTGTCTGCAGAAGCTGGAAGATAGCACTGGATCTTGTGTAGTTGTAGATGGTTGTGAGCTTCTATGTGGGTGTTCAGAACTGAATCTGAGTCCTTTACAAGAGCAGCCAGGGCTCTGTACTGCCGATCCATCTCTCCAGCCTCTCTTGGTTACATTTTAAATTCCCTTATGTTGAAAGAATATTCCTTTTTTATGTTTCAATTCAATTTAAATTGGTTGGGTTTTTTTTCCTGTTTTGTACTTTGTTTTACAACTCACTAAATGATGTATTTGAACTTTTTTAAAAAAATGAATGTATACTCTGATACAATTTGTAGGTAAAGCATTTTATAAACAAGCATCGGTTAATGGTCACTGAGTTGGTTGATTTAGTCAATGTCCCTGATGTTTATCTTTCTACTTACCTGTTATCAAAGGTGAATGGTGAGGTTTCCAAGTTACATGGCTTTTCCATTTTTCTATCCATTTCTATCTATTTTGCTTCGTGTCTTCTGAAGTGTCATGGCTATGTGCATGCACACTTAACATCACAATATCCTCAGTGAGTTTTGATTTTAGCATCTCATCATGGATTTCCTATTTTCACCTAATAACCCCTCCAATACTTTGTCTGAGATGGAGGTAGACACTATCTTTCCTGTGTTAGTATTGAATGTGTGTCCTTTCCTATTTTTTTACGTTTTTTTCTGCCATTTTATATTTTAAGCAGACAGCATATAGAGTATAATTTGCTTCTTTTAAAACAACCTAATTTGACACTATGTCTTCTGGCTTATTGTTTAGGCCACATAAATTACCTACATGATAAGGCCCTTTTAGCTCAATAATTTTGCTACATTTTAAAATTAATTTCTTCTATTAAAAATTCGTGTTCTCCTTTTTGTGCATGAGATTTTAGTATTTGATTATTTTTAACATGTTTTTCCTGGTGGCTATTTATTTTATTCCTTTTAGTGGTTCCTTTATAAACTATATTATGTATGCCCACTTTTTCTAAATCTTGTGTTACTGTCTTATCATGTAACGAGTTTTCTTATTATTTACATTAGGAAATTATTTAGGATAAAGGTGACATTTTGTATTTGTTGAAATATTGCTGCTATCTCTTCCTCTCAAATTCTAATGCTTCTCACTTTTACCTCAGACTTCCCTTGGGTCTGAGTATATACTGGTGCGTTTCTTTTGAGTGTCTGGAGATGAACAGGTCTGACTTTCTACTTGCTGTCTACTGAACAAGGTCCTGACTTCCTGACCTCGTGAAGGCTATTGCTCTTGAATGTAATGTTGGAGGTTGAAGGCCTTTTCATCAATGATGCTGTAGTCCTTATGGGCCCTCCCTTTCCTGATTTCTGAAGGGATCTCTTCAGTCACTAGGATACTTGATTTTACCTGTATAGTGTTATTTTCTTTTCAGTCACTGTCTTAATCTTGCCCAGCAACTTTCTTATGATATGTGTAGGTATGGTTTTGTGTGTTTATTTTGACCAGGCCCATGTTCATGCTGCTTATAAAGTTTTAAACATTTTCAGCCTGTTCTTCGTCACCATCTTCCTCTATTTTTTCAAACTGCGAAGGCACAGTTTGAGGCTGCTCTGTGTTTCAGCATTTCCAAGAGCTGATGCTGGTCCTCACTACTCCTTTCTTCTTTCCGTTTAAGTTCTGGCTTTATGCCCACTTGTTTGCATATTTTCTTCTTCATTCTGCCTTTTCAGATCATCTAATACATTCTTGTCTCTAAATATTGCATGTTTTCAGACACATCCTTCCATTTGGTTTGTTTTTAATACGTTTTTATTAAATCTGTCTTTAAACACATTTGGAGTATATTGAATAAAAGCTACTTACAATCT
>PVIU01033351.1:0-12483 GCA_004026605.1 Ondatra zibethicus
ATCAAAACAACTCTGAGATTCCATCTTACACCAGTAAGAAAGGCCAAAATTAAAAACACTAATGACAACTTATGCTGGAGAGGCTGTGGGGTAAAGAGAACACTCCTGGATTGCTGGTTGGAGTGCAAGCTGGTACAGCCCCTTTGGATATCAGTATGACAATTTCTCAGAAAATTAGGAAACAACCTTCCTCAAGACCAAGCAATACCACTTTTGGGTATATATCCAAAGGATGTTCAATTGTGCCACAAGGACATGTGCTCAACTATGTTCATAGCAGCTTTGTTTGTCATAGCAGGAACCTGGAAACAACCTAAATACCCCTTGACCAAAGAATGGATTTTACACAATGGAGTACTACACAGCAGAAAAAATAATGACATCTTGAAATTTGCAGACAAATGGATGAGGTAACCAGACCCAGAAAGACAAATATCATATGTACTTACTCATACGTGGCTTTTAGACATAAAGCAAAGAAAACCAACCTACAATTCACAATCCCAGAGAACCTAGAAAACAATGATGACCCTAAGAGAGACATACACAGTTCTAATAATCTACATGGGAAGTAGAAAAAGATAAGATCTCCTGAGTAAATCGGGAGCATGGGGACCACGGGAGAGGGTAGAAGGGGAGGGGAGACGAAGCGAGGGGAGCAGAGAAAAAAATGTATAGCTCAATAAAATCAATAAAAAAGGTTAAAAAAAGATTTGTGTTTATGCCCATAGATCAGTGCCTCTATCAGCCTTACTCCAAGGAGCTTCGCGGCACAGTGTGCAGTGGTTAATGCAGGGAATTAGAGCTGGCAGAAGTGCTGAGAATAGGTTAACTGTGGAGTGCCGAGCCCGAAACAAGTCATCTTTATTACCCTCCTCCCCAGGCTCAGGAAACATCACAGAAGAATGCAAGGGGCAGAGAACGGGGAGGAATGTTGTGCAAGCTGTCTTCTGGCGAGGACATGAATGTCATGAGCTCACTGAGGCTGTGATGACCTGCACCAGATTAAACCCTTTAACATTTGCTTCCGGATTGCGGGGTTTATGAAACCCCACTTCTGGCTGGGGCACTGTTGTTAGTTAATGGCAAGTGGGGGAAAGAAGAGAGAGTCACTTTTCTTCGGGGCTGTAGCCACTGGAAAGTTGTCCATTTTCCAGTAAATAAGCCCGCACCTATGCTTATGCAAACAATTTAGCGAGCCATTAAAAAAAAAGCACGAAGGCAGGAAGGGGGCTTGCTGGGAAGAAGGAAGGGTCCAGAGGAAGTGAGAAGGAGATGAGTGAGTGGTAGGGTGAAATACATGATGAAAATATAATATCATATACATGTATGAAAAGTGTCAAAGAACAAATAAAAATAGGTGGAAACTTAAAATCATAGAAAGGCAAATAAAGGCAAAGAAGAGCTCCTGAGAACAATACACAATAACGGCTCCCAGTGAGATAGGACTCTATCCTTTCCACTGCTTGGTTTGCTTCCATGTGGACTTGAGCTGAAGTGTGTGATCTGTGTTGATCAGTTTAAACTTTGGCAAACATATCCCACAAAGAAGCTTCAATAGTACACTTTCAGTGAGGCATGCACCCTTCCTCCTCTGAAACCATCCTGTGTGGAGCTGCCCTTGGTAATCTGTGGTTGATGTAGCAATGCAGAACAGAGATGAACTATTTTAACTGAAGACCCAAAGACAGAGCTACTAGATAAAATAAGGGACTTTCGATTAAATTTAAATTTTAGTTGAACATCAGATAAATTTTAGTGTGTGTGTCTGTCTGTGTTTATCACAGATTATGGAATATGCTTTAACTTCAAATATGAATTGTTCATCTGGAAGTGAATTTTAACTAAGCACCCTTTATTTCCACTTGCTAGCTATGACAATCGTAGCTCCAGGAAACTAGCCCCCACCTGATCTGCCAGCTGACTCTAGCCATGCTAAGTGACATGAGGAAACAGCAGCAAATCTAACAAGGTAAACCTAGCACAAATCACTGATTCATAAACTAAAAAGCAATTAGGGCGACTGCTCAAAGCCACTGAGCTTTGGAGTGGCTCTTATGCACCAACAGATAACAGATACCCCACGCAAAATTGTGTTTGCTCCCAAAGTGCGGCTAATTGAGGGCAGACAGTGTTCGATGGAACGTAAAGGAAAGCAATCTATCGAGCTTTGAGTGTGAGAACAGTTTTTCTAAGTGTCACAATACCCTTGACCTTGGAGCTTAGAATATTTCCAAGCAACTATTATAGGCTGGACTAAAACAAAAGCCAACCTTAGCAGTCCCTAGGAGTTGACCACGTCATGTAGGATGGGGCAGGTTTGAAAAACTCACACGTTTCTCAGAGAGATGCAGGTAAATAACCCTAGGGTAAAATGCATTCATAATTCTCTGTGGCCAATATATACCTTGTATTTGGCTTGACTATAGCAAAATATAGTAAAAAAAAAAAAAAGAACGCAGCTACATGCTCCCAGGACAGTCTGAAGTGACTGATTGGATGTAAAGATCATCCCCCCCACAACTCAGCAAAGACTTAGGTTCTATTTGTTGGATTCCATGAATAACTTTATAATTAAACTAAAATAATAATAGCATATTGTGTCTTTGTCAAATTGATATCTCCAGGAGTCTTAAAATCAAGGAAATCCCACCCTTCTGATGGAAACAAAGGACTAAGCTTCCCTTTTCCTATATATCTGCATGCAGCTAAGTTCCAGTTTACTTTTTATTATGATCTAAAGAAAGCAAGCTTTCTACCCTTAACTGAAGACATCGATAATCATGGAAGTTATTGAGAGGGATATAAATGTAGCTCATTCTTGAGCCACGTAATCCTAGAACCGAAACCATCTCACATAGTTTTAGAAAACTATTTCCAAATCCCCTGGGAGGATGGTAGTTCACACAGGCTTGGGCCTGACACCAAATGAGGTACAGAAGATGAAAAGTGGCCAAAGAAGGACAACCCACAGTGGGATGTTATCACTGTCCCACGGAGTACAAAAGGAATAAATATTTGGTGGAAACTTATTAAATAAAATAAAATTGTTTATACATTAAAGTTCAATTTGGCTATCATAGTTATTTTAACCGACTACTTCTTTTGCATGACAAAGGTGTAATGAAAGTTACCTCTGTCTTGCTCACTACCGAATACCAAATTCTTTGAGTAGTGCTCAAAAATATTCATTAATGGCAAAGAGACCAAAGACTTACAGTCAAACTGTGGAAATCACTCCATCAAGAGAAGGAAGCTGAAAACAAGCTGACATGGCTATTTTGATAACTCATAGTCAATTTTAAGCTAAAATTAATCAGAAGAGGTGATGAAGGCCACTACATATTAGCAAAGGGGACAATTCATTAAGAAGTTATAACAGGGGCTGAGAGAGATGGCTCAGTGGTTAAAAGAATGTACTGCTTTTGTACAGGACCTGAGTTCAATTCCTAGCATCCATGTTAGGAGTCTCATGGCTTCCTGTAACTCTAGCTAGAGACAGTCACACCCTTTTCTGGCCTCCATGGACACCTCTCTCTTTCACATTTACCCATGCCCCCAACACACACACACACACACACACACAAAACTAAATACAAAATTTCTTTTTTAAAATGTTGTAAGAATTGTAATATATATATATATATGCACCAAATGTTGAGGCTCATAACTTCACCATAGTGAAAAAATAGCCCACAGAATAGGGAAAAATGCCAACCATGCATCAGACAGGAATTTTACGTATAGGCATGTTTGTACATCTATGCTTATTGCACTATTCATTCACGGTAGTTAAGGAATGGACCCAGGGATGGTAAAGATAGCACAGTGGGTAAAGGCACTTGCTACCAAGCATGACTACCTTAGTTCAATCCATAGAACTCATAAGGTGGAAGGACAGAATAACTCCCACGAGTTGTTCTCTGACTGAAACAAAAATGTTGCAGCACACATACATATACAGAAAAAAAATACATTAAATATTTTAAAAAAGAAATGGAACTATCCTAAATTTCCCTCAACAGTTGAATGAATAAAGAAAATGTGGTGCATATACAAAACTGAATTTATTCAGTGTGCTGGCTAGTTTTCTGGGCAATTTGACACAGATTGGAGTCATTTTGGAAGAGGGAACCTCAATTAAGAAAATTTCCCCACCAGATTGGTCTGTGGGCAAGCCAGTGGTGTGTTTTATTGATTGATGATTTGTGTGGGAGGACCCAACTCACTGTGGCTGGTACCACCCCTGGGTGGTGGGCCTGGGTGCTATAAGAAAGCAGGCTGAGGGCTGGAGAGATGGCTCAGAGGTTAAGAGCACTGACTGCTTCTTTCAGAGGTCCTGAGTTCAATTCCCAGCAACCATATGGTGGCTCACAACCACCTGTAATGCGATCTGGTGCCCTCTTCTGGCCTGCAGGGATACAGTCAGGTAGAACACTGTATCCATACTAAATAAATAAATCTGAGAGAGAGAGACAGAGACAGAGAGAGAGAGAGAGAGAGAGAGAGAGAGAGAGAGAGAGAGAGAGAGAAAGCAAGCATGGCATGAAGAACAATCCTCTATGGCCTCTCCATGGCCTTGGCATTAGATTCTGCCTCTCATTTCCTACCCTGCTCAAGCTCCTGCTCTGACTCCCCTGGTAGTGGGCTGTGATGTGGAACTGTGAGCTGAAAGAAACCCTTTCCTCTTTTTTTTTTTTTGTTTTTTGTTTTCTTTTCGAGACAGGGTTTCTCTGTGGCTTTGAAGCCTGTCCTGGAACTAGCTCTTGCAGACCAGGCTGTCCTCCAACTCACAGAGATCCACCTGCCTCTGCCTCCCGGGTGCTGGGATTAAAGGCGTGTGCCACCACTGCCTGGAGAAACCCTTTCCTCTTGAAATTAATTTTGCCGTAGTGTTTTATCACAGCAAAACAGAAATCACAGAAACTCTAAGACATTCAGGCATAAAGGAAAACAAAATCATGACATTTGTGGTGAAAATAGGCTAAGCAAAATAAGCCAGACTCAGAAAGACAGATGGCACGTATCTTCTCTTATGTGCAAATGTGTATTTAAATGTGTATTTGCGTCTGCCTGTGTATGATGTTTACTTATGAAAACTGAAAGGAGGGTCACAAGAAGGGAGTAAGTAACCTTAAGTGGGAAGGCGCAAGAGACGATAATGGAATATATGTGTCATGAAAAAGATGATAATGGAATATATGTGTCATGAAAGCAAAAGGGGAGAGTATTTTGAGGGAGTAGGAGACCAGCCTGAGGGGGGAAGAGGGCATGAAAGTAAGCAGTGGGGGAGGAGATGAATAAGAATAAAGTACCATAGCATCCATGTGTGAAAATGCCATAATGAAATACATTACTTTGCATGCCACCTTACAAAATAAATCAAATGGTTAAAATACTTGTCCACTGTATGATTAAACAAAAATAATGATACAAACATCAAGGAGAGGAGGCGGGATGAATGGTGACAGTACAAATGAAAGGAATATATCTCACTTGTATATCAGGTCATTATTGGTATAAGTGGGGTTTTGGCATTTTTTATGGTTTGCAAAAATTTAATAAAAATAAATATTTAGAAAATAAAATATAAAATTAACAGCCAAATAATAATCAATTATCATTAATTGCATTGTCAGTTCTCAGGGTGCCAGTGATATATGGGTTTATCTCTTCCAGGTCAGACCCACCTGCCTCTCCCTGGCCAACCACTCCTCATCTTAACCCCTGTGCTGGCTCAGGATAAAGTCCACAGCCAGACGTGGCCAGGCCGCCTTACATCTGCGTTTCCTGTGCCTCCTACACATTTCCCTAAGTGGACTTTTCTGAGATTTCTGTTCTTCTCAGCTTCCACCCTCTTCCTCCTTTCCTAATTTCTCATGGCCCTCGAGATAATCTGTTACGTGCTTGACAGAATGATCAGTTTAAGGCAGCTGGCCTGTCTCTGCTTCGGTCAGACACACCGGGTTTTGGCATTTTTAAGAGTAATCTCAACAACAGGGTTACATAACTTCAAAACTATTAACATTTTTGAGTACAGAGAGATGGTTCAGTGGATCCAGAGGTGCTAGAGTCCTGATCCCTAGGACCCTTGTAAAAGCTAGACAGGCATGGTGGCCACCTATAATTCCAGTTTTCAAGAATCTGTGCTGCCCAGAAGACAGAAATTCAATAGTAAACACAATAAGCTCTATTCCTCTGTTCATAGGGTGTAATATACAGCAAGCCATACAGTCAAACAGGAAGTATAATATAGTACGATAAATGCTATGAAAATTAAGATAGGAAAAATCAAATAAAATTGCAGTGGGTGGTTTGAGTACCTTTGATGGCATCTCTCTTGCTTTTACTTGGCAGAAACTCAGTTGCGTGCACAGGAAGAAGCTGTTGTGATTACCTTTGTTCCTGTACCTTGTGGCAAGAAAGCTCAGGAAGATTGGCAGAAGATACGGATGGTGTTTGCCTCTCTGAGCCTAAATAGGGGTTCTGCCTGAACAAGGCCTCTCAGGATACTGGGCTCTGACTCCATCACAGTGTCTCCGCAGGTTTGTAAATTGGTTTCATGCTTGATAGTCTGTTCAGTTAATTTCCCAGAAATTCTCAAGCTGCATTCTCTGAGTCAACCACTAGACAACTACGGGGGCCTGAAAATGAGAGGATGCTTGTACCTTTCGTTAATTAAAAAGAAAAAGAGGCATGCAGAAAGTTAACAACAGAAGTTGGATGGGCTCTACTGGGTTACAAGAAATAGAAATAAATTAGGCTAAATAAGGTATCAGAGAGACAGATCATATTTGCAGAAAATAATTCGTTCACTTGATAAATTTTAGATGAGCAGGATTTAAAGAGACTACATTTCCGATAACCCCACAGCCACCTCTCAAAGCTGCCATATCAGGTCCTTTGTCTTGATGAGCCCTCTTCAAGTACCTTCTTCAAAGCAAGGGATGAGTGGGGAATGCATATGAAGAAAGCAGAGGTACCGCATGAGCAAAGGAGTGTGGGACACAGGAAATGATGGCAGGCAGCTGAACACGTACCTGGAAAGGGTTACCATAAAGTAGGTGAAAACCGTCACTAAATAGCTCACACAAATGAGGGAAGCAAACCAGAGCTCAAGAAAGATGGTAAGATAAGATTAAAATGACTTCTTCAGGCCTTGGGGGAAATGTGGAAAAGGACACTTAACAATCACCGAAATGGAGGCCGGAACAGCAGAAGCACAGGGAAGAAAGAACTACAGTAAAAAAAAAAAAAAAAAAAAAAAAAAAGTGCCAATTAGGCACTTCTGAACACATGTCACAAATAAGAAACATTACATGGACCGTGTGTGTGTGTGTGTGTGTGTGTGTGTGTGTGTGTGTGTGTGAGAGAGAGAGAGAGAGAGGTCTAAGGAAAAAGAAGTCATGAATTTGAAGGAGTATGGGTGTGTGTGTGCATGGAGGGGTTTAGAGGAAGGGAAGGGGTAAATAATTTACTTATAATATCAAAAGAATTACTTAAAATACAGCAATTAGTGTAATTTTTCTGTTAATAAAGTATTAAGACCAAACAAATGTCGTGATTATGGCTACAGACCATATGAAGCAATGATAACCTTGATGAAGTATAAATTACATAATTAAAAATAACTGATAGAAAGAAAAGATGAGAATTAATTCCCAATGTACTAATTTCATCTTTATAGTTGGGGTCAAGTGATGCCACATATAGCAAATAAACATAGAAATACAGATGGGAGTATAGTGAATATTCCAAGGACAAGCACTAAGAAATAGAATATTTACTTGTTGTTCTTTTGAGACAGGGTTTCTCTGTGTAGCCTTAGCTATCATGAAACTTGTTCTGTAGACCAGGCTGGCCTCCAACTCAGAGATCCGCCTGCTTCTGCTTTCCAAGTGCTGGGATTAAAGGCGTGCGCTACTACCTCCAGGCAAGAAATAGAATTTTAAAATTTAGATGGATTTGTTTTATTATTTTATGTGTATGAGTATTTTGTCTGAATGCATGTGTGTGTGTGCTATATATGCAGCTGGTACCCTTGATGTCAGACCCTCTGCAACTGAAGTTACAGATGGCTATGAGGCACTGAACCTGGGTCCTCTGCAAGAGAGAAAAATGTTCTCAACTGCTGAGCTAACTCTCTAGCCCAAGAAATGGAATTTAATCAACTAAAACTGAATGCATGAAAAGAGAATAGAAAGAAATAAACATATGGCATCAATTATTATTTTTATACATTTTTTATTGATATTTATTGAGCTCTACATTTTTCTCTGCTCCCTCTCCCTTCAATCCTCCCCCAAAGTCCCCATGCTTCCAATTTTCTCAGGAGATCTTGTCTTTTTCTACTTTCTACTTCCCATGTAGATTAGATCTATGTAAATCTCTCTTAGTGTCCACATTGTTGTCTAAGTTCTCTGGGATTGTGGTTTGTAGACTGGCTTTCTTTGCTTTATGTTTAAAAACCACCTATGAGTGAGTACATGTGATAATTGTCTTTCTGTGTCTGGGTTACCTCACTCAAAATAATGTTTTCTAGTTCCATCCATTTTCCTGCAAAATTCAAGATGTTGTTATTTTTTTCTGCTGTGTAGTACTCCATTGTGTAAATGTACCACATTTTCCTTATCCATTCTTCGGTCAAGGGGCATTTAAGTTGTTTCCAGGTTCTGGCTATGACAAATAATGCTGCTATGAACATAGTTGAGCACATGTCCTTGTGGCACGATTGAACATCCTTTGGATACATACCCAAAAGTGGTATTACTGGGTCTTGAGGAAGGTTGTTTCCTAATTTTCTGAGAAATTGCCACACTGACATCCAGAGGGGTTTTACCAGCTTGCATTCCCACCAGCCATGCAGAAGTGTTCCCTTTTCCCCACAATCTCTCCAGCATAAGTTGTCATCAGTGTTTTTGATCTTGGCCATTCTTACAGGTGTAAGATGGAATCTCAGAGTTGTTTTGATTTGCATTTCTCTGATGACTAAAGATGTTGAACATTTCCTTAAGTGTCTTTCAGCCATTTTAGATTCCTTTGTTGAGAGTTCTCTGTTTAGACACCAATTATTAAAGCAGTATTTATAGTAGGAAACAACATAAGGAAAGGAATCCTTAAGCATCTACGAATAGCAGGACGTGGTAGCTCAATCCTAGCACTCGGAGGCAGAGGCAGGACAGTCTCTGTGAGTTTGAGGACAGCCTGGTCTACAGAGTGAGTTCCAGAACAGCCAAAAAAAGCCTGTTTCATAAAAAAATCCACAAATAATTGAGTCACTAAATTATTAAGATATATTAATGCAATAAAACACAACTGAGCCATAAAAAAATCAAAATGTTTAGCTACACAGTGGTGGCTCATGCCTTTAATCCCAGGATTCGGAAGGCAGTGGCAGGCGGATCTCTGTGAGTTAGAGACCAACCTGGTCTACAAGAGCTAGTTCCAGGACAGCTAAGGCTGTGACAGAGAGACCCTGTCTTGGAAAACAAAAACCAAACAAATCAGTATGCTTGTATAGTGGGGTGAGGAAATGGTGAGGTTATTCACATACTTCTAAGTGTATGTGTTTGGCTGTGCGTGTCTAGAATGTGTATGGACACATACTGTGTCTTTGTTTTTGTTTTTTTTTAAAGATTTATTTATTATGTATACAGTGTTCTGCCTGTGTGTATACTTGCAGGCCAGAAGAGGGCGCCAGATCTCATTATAGATGGCTGTGAGCCACCATATGGTTACTGCGGATTGAACTCAGGACCTTTGGAAGAGTACTGAGTCATCTCTCCAACCCCATACTGTGTCTTTGGAATAATACCCAAGGCATTGTACAACAACATTGCCTCTTGTGGGGAAGAATTGTGTATTGCTGAAAGAAGGGAAATGGGAGAGTTCGATCTATAACACGTTATTTGGGGAATTTTGAGCCATTAGGATGGCTCTGTAACTGGCATACTTAGAGCAAATGAGGATATTCTAAAAGGAGTCCCTCACTCTGGCAATCTGACAACTAGACTAGCTGGGGGAAGGAAAAGGCTGACTGAAGCTTGGTGCTAGCCAGAGAAGGAGAAAAGGGATTTGGCATAGTGTGCACAATTTGTCAAACCATCTTACAAGAGAGAGTGGAACCCAGACAATGGTGCTTTCCTGATGGTTGGGACCACACCTTGACCAGGGCTGCTTGATTATGTGCACCCTTGCTTTCTACTTAAACTTTACTGTCATGTCAAGACCCTGAAGAAAGATTTGGCAAAAGACCCTGTATGTCTATTTGGCATTCGTCCCAGTGTGCTCACACCTGTTTCTGCTTTTCATTATTAATTTTGCTCTTGTAATTGGCTTGTTTAGGATGAGTGGCAAGCCTACCTTGTTAGGGCTGCCAGGGCAGAGACTCTGGCCCTAATACAGGCAGCAAATTGATTGTCTATTTAAACAAAAAGCACCTTTGAATTTAAAATGCAATGGAAGGAGCTTCTTGATCTGTTATTGCCCAGGTGTGTTCATAACATGTTATGTGAAATGCCTGATCATGTTTCCTGATCATGATCATGGCTTCACATACATTTCTCTTTCTTAGGACTGAGATAAACATATAGTGCAATATTCTGATTGACAATGTGGCCCCCGTACCCCTGCTCATTCTTATTATTTATCAACAAGCATAAGTAAATAGAATAGCACTCTTATAAAAACAGAAAAAGACCTGGACTGTACATCAGTCATAACTTTTGAGTTTTCAAAAGTAATTTTTAAAATCCATAAACCATCAATTAGGAGTTTTTGTAATTTATAAAACCCACCATATCTGGAACTGGCCTTGGTCCTCCCTTATTCTATAATAAGAATATTTTTCTTTATTTTCTACAAGTCACAAATATTAAGAATTTGGCACTTAAAGGAAAATTCTACCAGAGAGGAACTTTATGGACAGGGGAGAGGGAATAAAGGAAAACATCCAATTTCATGTCTCCTGCCTCAAATCAATTCCCAAATGGAAACCTTAGCAAATGTGGCTATTATATATGCCCATACATGTTCCTGAAAATTGAAGAGCATCATGGTAAGTTTTTCTATGGCCAGACACACAAACTGAAAATTAGTAAGTCCAACATGGGACAGCTCAAGCTGAGAGACAAGGCTGATGTCTTAGTTAGGGTCATTAGTGGGGGCTGTGGGCTTCTGGGAGAAGAGAATACTTGCAGACTAACTGAACCAAATGCATCTTTGTTACTGCTTCCTTCCTCTTTGAGTGTAGCCGTGTTGAAATATTTGGCCATCTCTAATTGTCACTTGCTGTTCCCATCAATAACAATAGAAAAAGCACATGTATGCAAGTCTAAGAAACATAGGATTAGAGAACACATTCAAGGACAAGTCAACATAAAAAAAAACTAGGTAATTAATGGCACTGGTCTTTTTCTTCTCCAGGGAAGTTATTTTTATTTAAGGTTATAACAAATATACTTCCCCTTCCCGCGAATGCATTATCCCTGTTGCAACTGCATGTCTGAAGTCTTCTCTGCGTTTACAGAGAAAGGAGTGCAGGGGCCTCAATGCACAAAATCCCCAGGAGCAACAGGTGGCAGGGTAGGGCTCCAGAATGAGGATGGAGAAGCAGTGCCCTCGGGCACCACACCCAAAGGTACTCAGGAGCAGCAGCAGCAAGCCCAGGGCTCTTTCAGGAACTGAAGGCAGTCTGCGGCAGGCTCACACGACAGAGGAGGCAGCTCAGGCCAAGCAGGGTACAGATCTGTAGACGGGGGCGGCAAGGCAGCGTGGGTGACCTAGTTCAGTGTGTGTGGAAGAAAAGTCCAGCAACAGACAGGCACATTTTGTGATCCAGAGCTATTTTGGTATTGCGTTGTCTGTACCCATAAGGATAGGGTCTCGGGGATATTATTTCACAGCTCCATTCGTATTCCCCTTGAATCAGAAGACTCCCCGCCCCCTTGAAACTGGCCTCCTACTTAGAGTCCACACCAGGACCATTCAAAGGATGAGGGGGCAGACAAGAAAGCTGCATGAACACCCAACCAACGTTTTCAGGAAGGCACTACCCGCAAATGAACAGGAGGGGGCGACCTGGGCCAGGACCATGTATGTGATGGAGCAGCTTTGGCCCCAGGTGGCTTTAGTGGGGCACAGCTGCTCAGGAGGTGTGCTAGAAGCCTCTGAGGTCCTCCTTGGGTTAGGAGACAGCTGCACTGTTCAAGCCTCAAGTGCCTGGGAGATGCTTGACCACGGCACGCGATCGGGAACTGAGAGTTCTGTGATGTGCAGAGATGTAGGGAGGCACATGCTAATTTGGGCCAGAAGCTTCAGCAAGGACAGGAGCCTGTGCCCTTCCTCTGTGCTGAGGGTAAAGAGGCCTAGCAGTGAGCTGTCACTGAAGACAGCACTGCCAAGGCAGACTGGACCAGGACAAGAGGATGCAGGTGTGTGCACAAAATCCTCCTTCGATGCACATCACCAAGCCAAAACGTGGAA